>JACXGM010004094.1:0-39256 GCA_016801145.1 Umbra pygmaea | reverse complement strand
CTTTTAGACAAAAAGCCAAGTCTAACTCGTTCATTGTAGTGGCCAAAGCTGTTTTAAACAACTGGTGTTATTGCGATCTTACAATGTTTACTAATGACTTCGAGGTCGCAGCGCTGTCGTCATCTGTTTAACACGCTTCTGGCACGCCTATATCAGATACACCGATGTGATTGGTGCAGCTCGGCTACAAGGGCATAGTAAATGAGCAGAATTACTCTGTGCCAGAGTAACTTGCTGAGCAAATTCAAACTGTGCTCTCGCGAGAACTCTGGATTTCCAGGGTACGTGCCAGTACCTGACTCAGTCCCGGTGCTTGCCCTTGTCCCAGTGCCATTGCCTGCCCTTGTCCCAGTGCCATTGCCTGCCCTTGTCCCAGTGCCCTTGCCTGCCCTTGTCCCGGTGCCATTGCCTGCCCTTGTCCCGGTGCCATTGCCTGCCCTTGTCCCGGTGCCATTGCCTGCCCTTGTCCCAGTGCCTTTGGCTGCCCCGGTCCCCAAGCCAGAGCATTTCATTGTCCCTGTGACTTCCATTGTTCCTGTACCAGTAGATGTCCTTGAGCCTGCCCGTGTCCCTGTGCCAGTGTCTGCCCCTGTCCCCGTGCCAGTGTCTGCCCTGTCCCCGTGCCAGTGTCTGCCCTGTCCCCATGCCAGTGTCTGCCCCTGTCCCCGTGCCAGTGTCTGCCCCTGTCCACGTGTCGGTGTCTGCTCCTGTCCCCGTGCCGGTGTCTGCTCCTGTCCCCGTGCCAGTGTCTGCCCCTGTCCCCGTGCCGGTGTCTTCCCCTGTCCTCGTACCGGTTCCTGCTCTAGTCCCCGCTCCGGTGCTTGTCCCCGGGCCTGCGCCTGCCGCGGTCTTTGTGCCCCTCTCTGTGTCTGTCTGTTTGTCTGTGTCTGTCTATGCTGTGTCCTTCCAGGTTCCTGTGTTTGCCGTGGTCCCGGTGCCTGGTCCGCCTTTGCCTCGGCCCACGAAGCCCCCTCCGGCCTGGCCGCCTCCCACGGGATATTTTCCATCACCCAAATTCAGTACACCTGCTCTCACTCAGGCTGTATATAGGCACACACACACTATTGCCTCTTTGCAAGGTATTGTGAGTATTGAATTCTTCTACTGATCATTCCATTCTTGTATTGGTTATTCTGGCTTGACCCATGCTTTGTTATTTAAGTATTTTGGATTTGGATTTTCACCTGTACCTTTGCTTGTTTAATTCTGCCTTGCATCCATTAGTCTGCCGGTCTGAGTATCCATTTTCCCTTGTTTAAATCTGCCTTGTATCCAATAGTCTGCCGGTCTGAGTATCCGTTTAGTTAAATCAACTCTGCTTGTCTGACTGCCTCAAATTCAGTACAGAATAAACATTATTATTATTCTTATTATCGTTGTCATGGAGTAATCATTACACCAGTATGAATAGACTTAATAGCTTCATAAATATAACTTTAAAGAAGACTGGAAAAAAATATTTCTGTTAAGATCTATAAGTTCTGATAAATAACAGCAAAATATAATCTCTATACAGTATATGAGGTAGTGTACTTAATCAGTCATTCCTCAATAGCCGCAGTTCAGCAGAGGCATTCAAAAAAATATTCATTTATTTATTATACCAATAGTTTGGAAAATGCCTAATATCGGCCAATAACATCGGCCCGCCTATATATCGGTCGGGCTCTACTTTTTATGTCTATCCAAAGAAAGGCTTTTTTATGATTCTCTCTTAGAAGTGGGATCTTCCTTTGTCTTCTACCATATGAAGCCCATTTTAATCAGAGAGCAATGGATGGGGCAACTTGAAATTGTTATGAGATGTGATGCACAGAATGAATAAAGGTGCTCACCAATTTTTCCAGATCTGTTGTCTTAATTCTCTGGTGTTGGTCTAGTGAGTAGGCTAGCTGATCTTGAAAAAAACTGTGGTGATTTATTCTGAAAGGTCAAGCAAGGAAATGGTTTTGGAAAAGTTTTTATTCTGTACATGTTACCACTGCTGTGTTTCATAACTTTTATGCAAAAATGTAATGAACAAAGCCTTCAGTTGAATCACTGGTTTTCTTTGTCCATGTTTCATTTACAGCATCCTAGCTATGCAAGTCAGCCCCAAAAAAATTAAGACCAAAAACATCCATAGCAAGAGTTAATGTCCCTGCTAGTTTACCAGCTGTTTAATCATTATGCTGTGCTGCTGCGTTGTATTCCTTTTGTTTTGATGTTGTAGTACCGGTACCTCTGTGCCCGTCAGATCCTTCTCTTTCTCATGCACCTACAGTATGTTTTCCAGGACCTCAGGATTAGATAGGGATCTTCCAGATGTTTCAAAATTGCAATGTATCATAGGGGGAAACTGTGACCATCTGATACTGTATATGTTTATACTGAATATATTCAAGGTTTTATAGAGCAGTCCCTTCGCATTTGTCTGCAGCCATTTTAATGCTCTCAAACAAAGTCAATGCTGGTACTGCCAAATCAGTCCATGGGTATGGCAAGTCTAATGTTCTGAATCATCATTTGATAATAACCAGCCAATCATAGCATTATTCATCATACACTGAACAAAAATATAAACGCAACACTATTGTTTTGCCCCATCATAAGCTGAACTCAAAGATCTAAGACTTTATGTACACAAAGGGCCTATTTCTCTCTATTCTTCACAAATCGGTCTAAATCTGTCTTATTGAGCACTTCTCCTTTGCTGAGATATTCCATCCACCGTACAGGTTTGGCATATAAAGATGCTGATTAGACAGCATGATTATTGCACGTGTGCCTTAGGCTGGCCACAATAAAAGGCCACAAATTTAGAGTTTAACAGTTTTGTCACACAGCACAATGCCAAAGATGTCGGAAGATTTGAGTGAGCAAAACTGAAAACCAGTGTTGTAGTACTCGAGACCGGTCTTTCTTTTTGATGGTCTCGGTCTCGTCTCGGTCTCGACCGCATTTGTACTCGGTCTTATCCTGGTCTCGGATATTGAGGACTCTGGACTTTTTTCAAGACCAGTCAAGACCATAACTGTGGAAATATCACTAAATTGCCAGTATATTTTCAATTTTTTGTTAACATCTTTGCTTTTATTGGATGTAAAATGTACTGATTCAAATCCAAGCAATAACGTGACTCATGGCTAATTATGTATTTTTGTTACCGCTGTGTCACCCATCCCCGCCCTCTTTCACTCGCACTCCCAAGAAAGTGAGCTATATTTGTCTGGGAGCAGGAGAAGATGTCTGCAAAATCTTCAGTAATACAATTCGTCTACAAAAATCATAAAGAATATATTTGTTTAACAACATCCATAAGAAAGCATACAGCTTCTTGTAAATACTGCAGTGCTTCGATTTCAAGCACTATCGTGCTTAGAAAGGAAGCACAAAGAAGGTAAACTATAAGAGTGATGTTTAGCAAAGCTGGCTAGCTAATGTTAGCAACCTGCCTCGGATGGGGATTGAAAACCGGTTTTACTTGAGAAGTGTTTTATTTGATCGATGAGTAACGTAGACAAACTGCTGCGCTTTTGTAGCTAATGTAAGTTACATCGACCTTAGCTAATGTCAGCTGCATGCAGCGCCCGAAATTAAAGCTACGCGCCGAGGTAATGCTCCCTTGTTTGGGTGAGAGAGCTAACCTAGAAATATGAGCATAGAGTGGAGACTGAGTAATGCGCCTCAAATTATATGAGAAATGACTCAATTAAACAGGTTATTGTATGGCACATGGCACGTTACTTTCAAAGAGCTAATTTTTAAGTTCCAATTTACAGTTGCAGATCAAATATATTACTTTTTACCAGCACACACTTTCTGGCTCATACCATTTCAATCATTTAACTTCCTTCTTTACCTATTTGAAAAATGTGATGGCCAAAATACCATTGATTTATATTGTGTTTACTTTTGATGAATCTGCTCCCAATTCAATGTTGTACTTATATAAATCACATGGAGTTAGGCCACTGACTTTCTGACGTCTTTGTATTATCTTTTGTTGCTTTGATTACACATTAAAGCTATAAAAGACACTTACTTACAATAGTTGTTCCCAAACATCAACATTTCACATCTGCTCCCAATTAAATCAATGTTGTACTTTTATAAATCACATGCAGTTAGGCCAGTGACTTTCTGACGTCTTTGTATTATCTTTTGTTGCTTTGATTACACATTAAAGCTATAAAAGACACTTACTTACAATAGTTGTTCCTAAACATTAACATTTCACATAGAATTACTGTATTCATTACAATACACAGCTTTTCTGCATTTTAAACATTTTACACATTTAGCTGTTGTTTCGGAAAAAAAAAGGATTGTTGTTGGTTTAAAAACAACATAACTTTATGTATTGTTGTTAAAAGGCAGAGAAAAGTGAAGACTTTAGTGATGAACGATTAATAATTGTTTAACAATCTGTACTAAATGATGGTCACCCAGGAGTATTGAATACAGATGGTTAAGTTTATTTTAGCTTTGAGTGTTTAATATCTAGTTGTTTTTATGGGAAGATGGATCTTTCAGATCAATATGAGATGCTCTTTTGATCATGTTTCACATTTTATTGTGTCATGTAGTGTGGGGCGCTGGTCTTGGTCTTGACTCGGTCTCGCCCTCCCTCGGTCTTGGTCTCGGCTTGGTTTCTGCCCCTAAAAGTCTTGGTCTTGTCTCGGTCTCGATACACTCTGGTCTTGGTCTTGTCTTGGTCTTGTCTTGGTCTCGGGTTAGGTGGTCTTGACTACAACACTGCTGAAAACTCCCACGCAGTGAGTTAAAGCCACAACAGGTGGATTAAGCACCATGGCCAGCTCCACAGCCTACTGAATTGTTTGTGATTCCACAGGTTGCATTGACCCCTAACCACGGGAGAAAAAAGCAAAAAAGCCGCCACCAAGAAGAAGACAGGACACTGGACAGCGACAGACCTGAGAGAAAATAACGTCTCAGAGCCGGCCCATCACATCGTATACCATCACCAATTAAGACTGACTCAATAGAGACCTCATACCACAGGTGTGTTCACTCCCCATGGCTGGTGTTTACTGGCTGTTTGTTTTGTTTGACCTGTTGTCTTTTCTAGATGAGACGAAGAGTAAGAGGAAGAAATGGTGGTTGGACACTGAGGGATTAAACCTGAGATGCTGAAGCAGCTGGACTAAAGAGTACCCAATGAGTAAAATTACATTTCAGGCAGTTGTTCACTGCTGGTGGATTATTTTATTTTATACCCTCTGGGTTTGGTACTGCACTCCCAGTCTCTGTCTCATTGTTTGCCTGCACAACAATATTTACTGGAATTTCAGCTCCAACATTACTTCCACGATTTAACTCACATGTGCACTCTCTGCATTGACAAGCAATGTAACAAGGTATGTTAACCTGACTCATCTGTGCCTTATCCCAGGCAGCTCTGTGCCAATATGCAAATTTTTTTCTCAGTTGCTTCCTACCAAAACATTCACATTACAATGGGGAGAACAAGTATTTGATACCTTGCCAATTTTGCAGGTTCTCCTACTTACAAAGCATGTACTACATGGCAGGACCTGGTCAATGACCTGAAGAGAGCTGGGGCCACAGTCTCAATGGAAACCATTAGTAACACACTACGCTATCATGGATTTAAATCCTGCAGCGCACACAATGTCCCCCTGCTCAAGCCAGCACATGTCCAGGCGCGTATGAAGTTTGCCAATGACCATCTGGATGATCCAGAGGAGGAATGGGAGAAGGTCATGTGGTCTGATGAGACAAAAGTAGAGCTTTATGGTCTAAACTCCACTCGCTGTGTTTGGAGGAAGAAGGATGAGTACAACACCAAGAACACCATCCCAACCGTAAAGCATGGAGGTGGAAACATCATTCTTTGGGGATGCTTTTCTGGAAAGGGGACTGCACTGTATTGAGTGGAGGATGGATGCAGCCATGTATTGTGAGATCTTGGCCAACAATCTCCTTCCATCAGTAAGAGCATTGAAGATGGGTTGTGGCAGGGTCTTCCAGCATGACAACGACCCAAAACACACAGCCAGGGCAACTAAGGAGTGGCTCCGTAAGAAGCATCTCAAGGTCCGGGAGTGGCCTAGCCAGACCTGAACCCAATAGAAAATCTTTGTAGGGGGCTGAAAGTCTGTATTTCCCAGCGACAGCCCCGAAACTTGAAGGATCTGGAGAAGGTCTGTATGGAGGAGTGGGCCAAAATCCCTGCTGCAGTGTGTGCAAACCTGGTCAAGAACTACAGGAAATGTATGATCTATGTAATTGCAAACAAAGGTTTCTATACCAACTATTTATGATGTATCAGATACTTATATCAAGAAATAAAATGCTAATTAGTTATTTAAAAATCATACAGTGTGATTTTCTGGATTTTTGTTTTGGATTCCGTCTCTCAGAGTTGAAGTGTACCTATGATAAAAATAACAGACCTCTACATGCTTTGTAAGAAGGAAAACCTGCAAAATCATTCTCCCCACTGTATATTACAATTGTTCTTTTTTGTCATTTGTTGGAATGAGAGAGCACCTGTCATCAATCCCTGTCCAAGTAAGCCAAACTAAATGTCCACTATTATGTTATATGACAATAATGTTGATGAAATCGTGCTAAGCATTGACTTCAAATGTGCTATAGTATAGTACATCTCAAAGTTAATTTAGCAAGCCACTGTTTGTAGCTTTGAATATTAGAATTGCATGAAGCCCTAATTTGGCTATAGCTACTGTATGCAGTATTTCATTACATTGTCATCATTATGCAAGTTTTTCCTTAATTCTCAAAGTTCCTATATATGAAGAACATGATGATACTATTGTTTTGTGACTTGCAAAGATTGAATGAGCAAACCTATGTAAGTTATGGCTCCTGACAAAGCAAGTAACACTATGTATTACTGGCACTGCCCAAGTCCTTTTGCTCCAAAAATATGTCAATACAATTAGTGAATCTTCTTGTATTTGACCAGCTCATAGCAAACAGGTGAACTAACTGTATGATCCCACTGGGTGATTGAATAACCAATGAGGTAAGTAGTAGTTTGAACATGTGATTAGGACAATGTCTCTTAAATCAATAAATACTGTACATAGTTGTGTGAAATTGCATGTAGCTTTTAGCTGTTTTGATACTCACGCATAGATGTAACTGCTTTATCAGACATTCATATGAGTCCCAGCAGTTGATCAATTTACTGTCACGACTCAGTGTTATGTATGTCAGACATGTCATTTGAAAGTTGCTGATTTCAAGTTTAGTTTGACAGTCACACAACAGTAAAGGTGCGGAATCCACCTTTTGGATAGACAAAAGTCAAGTCATAATATGCCTGAAAATAATATCACCCTGTAGTATTCATCTGTAGCACATTATCAGTTATAAACTCTTGGCCTTGTTTCTCAAAAACCCTTGGCCTTGTTTAAGGTGAAAATGCAGACAGACCAGCAGATGAGTATACACCTGTAGGAGTTTGTACTGTATAGTTTGATGACACAATCAGCAAAATAGATTTTGTTGCATCCGACAAAACTTGCTACTAGCTATTACTATAATTTCAATATTTTTTCCAGGATGTCTCTGTCTTACTCTATTAACCATTAGGCTAATATGATTATTTGACGGTTAGAGTCAACAAAAATTGGTTAAATGCTAGCTATCAAATAGAGGTTTCACTAAATAATTTTAATTTATAAAAGAGTTTAGTTTTATTCATTATGTTTGAATTTGACTTCAAGTAAGTGTGTAAGCAACAAATTGCACACAAAATATCTAGCTACAACAATCTGATTAGCCAGCTACTTACCTGGCATTGAAAGTAGCTTCTCAGTGGGTACCACTAGTTACTGGAGTTATGTAGCACTATATTCTGAGTTCTGTACCTCCAGTAGAATGGAGTTGACTAACCTCTAGACTTCCGGCCCCACAACCTGAGTCAGACATAGAATTATATCTATAGTGTCAGAGACATTGTTCCTATTACGTACTTATTCTGGCACTCCAGAGACATTGTTAATGTTGCTTCATTGCTTCGCTTCTTCTTCCCCATAGTTACCGTTGCTATGAGTTCCGGAGATTCCCAAGAGGGAAAAATACTTCCGGAGTCGAGGTCAAAGCATCACGTCTGAGGTCAAATCAACACCAGGGTTAACACAGCTGGAATCATCAAAATGTAAAACAATGGTCTAGATCTCTAAATAATATTTATATTATTGGACACGCAAAGGCTTTTTGGAACATTGTACAACTAGTTAGTGTGTTTTGTCAACTAATGATAAGTATTTAGAAAAGCAATCTAATGTATACAATTGTGGTAGCTTTCAATATGCTGAGATTGATGTTATATGGATTATGTTAGTGGCCCACTGGGCACAGAATGTTTAGAAGTTGTCATAAATACATGTACCTTTGTTTGTAAAGACGTTGAATAGACATCTATACAATGCCCTGTGCCCAGGGGGTAGTAACAGCCAGATAATTACTATGAAACAAATAGGATGATGATAACCAGTGCAATGCATAGACTGTTCATTGTATTATAAGCTTGTGTATGTAAAACACATACGTTCAATGCATACTGATATGGCATATTCTGTACCTGAATGAAGCATGTTGGATATTCTAATGTACGCAGTTGCTCTTTTTTTCAGTTAGGAAACTTGGAAGGATCCGGCAACATATTCACCACAGCAGCATATGGACAAAAGCCATGAAGGTATGTACTAAATTCACTGAAAAACACATTACATTTTGTTAATGAACATGTGTTCATTAATTACACATTAAATAAATGTGTTTCAAGCAATGAATGACTTCATGGAGGACTGATCCAATTGTGTGCCTCGTTTGCTGTTGCTGGGTAATTAGATACAGGCATAACCTGCCAATAACACCTTTGGTTTTCAGCTTGATTCCCACTGGGCCACCTGTGTGGTTTACGCCTTGACACAGCCCTTAGTCATAGTGTAGTTTCATTTATAAGTGTTTTTAACCCTAAATGGTGATTGGCTGATAGCCATTGTATTATGGGACCATGTTCCACAGGTATGACATGATATCAATTTTAACTGCTCTGATTGTGTTTTAAAGTGGTTTATGAAAACAATAAGGCTCCTTGGGAGTTAAAGTTCATGTGTAAGACAAAATGCATTTCACATGTGACTGACAATACATATTTCTCCAGCAACCAAAGAACTACCCAGCAACCCAGGAATGCCACAAATGAGGATGTCCAGATGCAGGTCAGTCATTAACTGACAGGGTCCTCTGATGGTGAAGGCTGGAAAAGGCAGCACACAGTAGAGAGAGGTCCACTGCAGATGACTGACAATTGGAACTACAACACCACCGACCAGTACTGCAGAGCACTACAGAGGGTGGGGTGGTCGGTCCAGCACAACACACGGGTCTAACTCACTACCATCCAAGGTCTCTTTACCAAACGATGCCAGAAGAAGGCCCAGCACAACACGGGTCTAACTCACTACCATCAATGGTCTCTGTATTAGACGAATTCCAGAAGAAGGCCTAATTATTAATTTCACTGAAGTCACTTAAACCATGTACTGTTCAATCTGCTGGCATTGGGCAAACTGTATGGGTGTATTATTGTTAGTACCAATTGATTCTGCTACCATTTGTTAAATCATCAATGAAGATCAGTGAGCCTGTTCCAGAGGCAGCCACGCATCCAGTTAACACTCCATTCACTATTCATCATCGATGTGATGCTTTTGATTTCCTGCAGTTCCTTTCTGTTTGCCATTGCACTACTTTTATGTGGGTTCAACCTCATACAGTTTCATCCCTTGCTATATCATCTGTACATGATACGCTGTTGTACTGACTGATCTCTCTTTTGGCAAGAACTAATGAGGCCTATCTGTATTTGGTGCTGATTAGAGGTCTGCATCTTGCAGCCTTGATTATTGGATCATACCAAATGATGCCAAATGCAGAGTCCAAAATCAAACATGTTATGTGGGAACAATCAGTGTCACATGACACATCTGATCATTTGGAAACACCTGCAAAATATGCTTGCTCAAATGGGGGAATGGAAGTCTGACAGTGCTGTTATTCTTCATTTGTTACATGCATGTTTTCTAACCAGACTTTCATGGTGACATTTAGTGCCACTGCCTCATTTTATCGTTGACATATATTTTCATATTCCTTGAGTGTACAGCGAATATGTCTCTCTTGACTTTACTGTCCTAATACTTATGATCATTGGTGTGGATTTCTTCCCACCCCCACCCTCCCTCTCCCCTGTCAATATGATCCAGAATAGAAGACAGGATGGAAATGGATTTTTTCTCAATCTCTATCTGTCCCTGTCAAATAACAGCACATGTACATATCTATAGATTTTCATATATTTATGCATAGACATATAGTCCTTAGTGATACTTTCACTGCAACTTCTGCACAGAATTATTTCCTGACAATTTTGACTGATCACATATTGATGTAACCCCTACCCTTATGTCATATTATGTTATTGTTTTTACATTCTTTTTACTTTTTACTGTTTGTTATATTTGCACCTGCATTGCTGAGCTGTAGCAGAATATTTTCACTGTCCATGCAATTACAGCTGCATTTCCTGTAAATATTGTAATTTACACTATGAGGCACTTACAGATGTGCTACTGCTACCTAATTGTCATTGTTTGTTTCCCGGAACATTTCACAAAGTGTTCTCAGTAACAGTCTATTCCCTCATATCCAGCACAGTATGGCACTCGGCAGATACATTCATAGTCCCTGATTCTTGTGTGTTTACTACATGCTAGTACAAATAATATTCCATATTTGTATTTGGTCCTTTCTCAAAGTATGTCCCGTATATATTAGTGAGATTTCTATACTTGCTCTCCTATGGAATGTACAATAGCCATTGGTGTTTGTGTACACTCCTATTTGCTGCAATTTCTCTTTCCATTCCAGTGATCAGAGTTTTTCTTTTATTATTTTTAGCATTCTGAATGTTGACACTTCAAATTGCGTTGGCGGAAGTTGCTGTGGCCATGCAAATTTTTATCATAATTTTTAATTGTGCTTTGTTTTTTATTGCACTGATCTCTGGTAATTTTGCAGTTTTGACTTCTTGAAAAGGAGTGTGTGAATTAAATATCTCATGACTATTTAATTGAAGTTAATGAACCTATTGCTTGGCACACATTTATTTCGTTTACAGGAATATGTTTGCATGAGTGTCAGTGGCGTTTGCATCAGGCATGCAGCTGGAGTGTTGCCTGGCGGACTGTTGGGTAAATATTAAATATCTAACTCGGTCGCAGGACCTGTTGGTGATAGAGATTCCACGGGTTCACTCTGAGTTAGGTAAAACTGCTTTTGAATATCATGCCGCAGACTCATGGATTGATATTCAGAAGAAACATAGAGGTTTAAGTTCCTGTACTCACCTTTACTGTCTGTTACATGCCCTTTTTACCATTAACTGTAAATGTTTCTTTTAAAGTCTGTTTTTATTGTGCAAATATATTATTAAATTATTTTATAAGATGTTATTGTATCTTTACAGTTGTTTTTGTTTTAGATTTTGGTTGGTGTTTTTGTATTGTTGTATCACAGGGCATAACTGTAAAAGGTACTCTGTTCTCAGCTTGTTTACCTTGTATAAAAAAGGTAAAAATAATATTAAATAATAATAACATGGAATGGGCTCAGGTGTCTAATCCCACTATAGCCATCATGGGGGAGACCGTGACACCATTGAACAATCTTGGCATGCCATGTTTGCTGGGAAGAAACCAGAAATGATGGTGCAAGTCCAATTGGACTAAAAAGAATACATGTTGGTCTGTACTAGGAACCTCAGGGGAACTTTCCAGCCTTTCCAGAGAGAGTACTTGAGAATACTGATGAGACCACTGGCTTACTGGCAAAATGAACACAAGGGGGTATTTTATGGTTATTTCAGGAAGAGCAAATTTGGTGGTACAGTAACTGCATGAGGTATGGAGCCATTGCACTATAATCCCTTTTCTGAACGTATTAATTTTAAATTGAGACAGACATGTCAACATTGCAATTTTTTGTGTTTTTCATATGTTGTACTTACAAAGTTATATGCAATGTGGCTCAGGTCCGGTAGTCGGGCTCATACTCCTTTAAGAGAGATATCATCCTCTACAAAACCTCATTCCCAAAATGCTGTGCTAATCTTCTGTTGTCACTTCACATTCTGCTGTTACTTCACTCAAGTGGTGTCCTTCTGGTCACCTGTAATAGAAGTTAGGATAAGTGAGAATAGCAATCATATTTTTAAGGATTAATTCAGACTATGGTGTCAAACTTTAATACAAGCCTTAGGCAAGGAGAAATAATAAAAGCTAATGTCATTGGTAGTTCATACAAGTTATTTCTTGTGGTACTCCTTTAGGTACTCAAACATAATAGCTGAAACACAGAAGTATATCTTGCATAATTCACTTACTTTACTTCTATGTCCTTATGCTATGCTATGGCAACCAATCTCAATTGGCGATCCGGGTCGAGGACCAAACCCAGATAAGGGTCTATATGAACCAAACAGTCAGCCTCGACTCAACTGGCTGCAGTCTCTCTACTCTAGCACTCAACAACATCTTGATCTAGGGAGGGATCGGCAAAGATACATCCAAATGTATTTTAAACTAAAAGGATAAATACAAAAAAATATTGTATAAAAATAAACTTCAAAATACAGCAGCCACACCATGTAAAATACAGTATTTTAAGGGACCATCAAAACACTTGGCAAATCTTCAGTTTATTGTCTTATTTGATCTATTCATTCATTACACTGACTTGTCATATCTACATTTTACATTTTGTACAATTTACAATAGTCGATTAGCAGATGCTTTTATCCAAAGCGACTTACACTAAGTACCCGGAAACACCTTGGCACAGTCAAGAATCTAACCGGCAACCTTCCGACTACTAGTCTGACTCCCTAACCACATAGCTATCTGATGCTCTCTCCCTCCAATCTTGTTCTGATTAGCAAAAGAGGGAGAATGACTTTGAGGCGTGGATTTTTGAGTATAAGTTGAATATTGTGGAAAGGTTTTTTTCATTTATTCTACATTCATTACACACAAAGTGATGTATCTCAAGCTTAATGATTATGGCTTACAGCTCATGGAAATAAAAAAATGCATATCTCAAAATATTAGAATAAATAATTTATAATGTGGAACTTTTCATGCACTCAATACTTGGTCGGGGCACCTTTTGGAGACAATCAGCCTGTGGCACTGCTGAGGTCTTATGGAAGCCTAGGATGCTTTGATAAGCAGCCTTTAGCTTATCTGTATCGTTGGGTCTGGTGTCTCTCATTTTCCTCTCAATTCCCCACTCCTCTCAATTCCCCATATATTCTCTATTAGGTTCTGGTCAGATGAGTTGGCTGGCCAATCAATCACAGTGATGCCATGGTCAGCAAACCAGTTACCAGTCGTTTCGGCACCGTCGGCAGGTGCCAAGTCCTGCTGGAAAAGGAAAATCAGGTGGTGGCTCTTCATGCACTGACACAAACCTTAGTCCTCTCCTTGTGAAGCTCCACCAGTTATTGAATCAATAGTCCTCTCAAGATTGCAGACATCCCTGTTGTTTGTGCACATCTACCTACCAGTCAACTTTCCATTAATATGCTTTGATTCATCAATCTGCATACAGCCAGCCCTTTCATTCAGTGTACTGAATCAGACTGAGCGATTAAAGGCTCAGGAAACCTTTGCAGGTGTTTTGAGTAATTATTCTAATATTTTAAGATACTGGGTTTTTATTTCCATGAGCTGTAAGCCGTAATCATCAAGATTTGAACAAAAAACGTTTTGAGATGCACTTGTATAGTGCCCACACAGTCTTGTTCAATAGCAGATTTATTTTGGAATAGGCACCACTAAGAAGCAGCATTTTTATGATGTCATCATGTACACTACTCACAAAGTATTGTCCAGTATTTTTTTAAATCAAAATACAAAAGACTAAAGTATTGCGTAGCAATTTATTTGGATAGTCTATGTGTAGATGCTTTACAGAGTATCAATAACAATCTACAAAAATCAATAACATTTCAATAACATTTCAGTTACCTATCTACTAACACTTACCCTAACCTTAAACCTCATCCAATCCCTAAACTTAACCATTTCCCCAATCCTTAGCCTAACCCTAATTAAAACCCTAACCTTAACCTTAGAAAACATTAACTATATTTTTAAGTAGTTTTTCATAGTGTGAATACCTGTAGAGCATCTACAGATGGTCATTTTGACTATCCAAGTAAAGTGAAACCAAGTATTGTGCTAAAAGCCATTTTCATTCAGCCTATCAAATACAAAATACCAAATTTTTAATACATATTTTAAATACATGTATCAAATATACAGCCCATCCCTGTATCTCGAGAATTATTTCGACCAAATCCAAAGCATCTTGCACAAAATGTGTCTTTTTCCATCACTGTTTGAAGTTGGTACTGCAAACATTCTAATAAAAGTGCTAAGAGCAGGGGGTCTGCGTGGTGTAGTGGTTTAAGGCCCCCTCCCCATGAAATGGTTCCTCAATCCAGGTGCAAATGGAACTTGTTAGCAGTGAATTGTGTGTGTTTAGTTCAGGTGGAGATTAATGGTGTTTTAGCTTACTAAAAAAAAAAAAGTGGTTTCCTAAAATTAAAAGAAAGAAAAAGACAGGAGAGAAAAAAGAAAAGTTGACAATGTTATCCAAGGTGGGTGTAATCTGTGAATAGTGGAAATTAACCGGTTAACTTAGTCCATAGTGAAATAGGCTACTTTTGCTTGACCAACATTATAGTTAATACGTTCACATTTATTTTTATTTTTTAGCCGACCTTTAATAAATGCGGGTAAACTTTTAGCAGGGTGTTGATACTAAATTAGTTCTCCCTGCCTGGTGCCAGGCCCAACAGCTGCAGCTTCAGGCTCCTAGCCATGTCTGTCCATCCCGATACACCTGAACCAACACTACTTCCAAAGGAAGGAGGTGAGCAGCAATGTGTTGAATGACAAGTCAGTTGGCATAAGTGCAATGGGTCCATGGGATTTTTAAATAAATAAAATGATTATGATGAAACCAAGAAAAATTATTAAATGCTTTTTATTATAAGAATTTAAACACTAATATTTTTTTTCAGATAATGATCATTACATTAAACAAAAACAGTCTATAGTATGTATTAGATGCTGAACATTTTGAAGCATTGAGTGACTCAGTCTGTATAAGTGACAGCCAATGTTAAAATAATACCTTAAAGCTACATTTTGTAAGAATTGCTCCCATCTAGCAGTGAAATTGTATAACAACCCATTGAATATTACCAGAGCCCGTCTACGGAGAGCCTGTCCACTCCCTATTAAACCCCATTGTACCGAATTTGGTTGCAGTTCCACTGGTGGTTATTGCGGGCGATTGCAAAATGAATGGGAATCTATGAAGATAAACGGCTAAATTTGTTTATTTCGCCTGATTGTCGTTGAGAAATCTCAGATTTGATTGTAGTTTTTTTATGTTCAACATGGATTATAGGCTGAAAGTTGAATGAACAAGTACTTGTGTCCTTATGATTTCTTACAGTTTGAGTTGTTGTCCATAATACACTAGCATTCTGCTAATGAATGCTGACTGGTCAGTGGACTGATTACGACCAGAGATCCTGCTTGATGGCATCTGAAGCGGAACCTTGTATCAATACAAATTAGACAAAGAAAATGCCTTACAGTTGTTCAATGGTCAAGTGATCAAATAAAGGTAAAGGTTTGTCTTATTTCTCATCATTTTTTGCAATGTTATATACATATGTTACAAAAACATAACGTATGAGCATGTTATATTAACATTATATGTTACAATGTTATATACATACATTACATACATATACGTTATATACATATACATATGTTACAAAAACACAACGTATGAGCTCCGGTGTTAATTGCCAAAAGCCTATCTGAATTTATGGGGTTCACATGGGATAGAAACTTGGCTAAATCAATGCAAAGTTGGCTAATGTCTAACTCAGTCAATTTGCATCGGCTACCACAGATCGCAATGATACGTGTTGGGAGGGGGGACTCCTCATTTCAGCATGGTCTTTAAAGCATTAGCAAACCTATTAGTAAAGCAGTATTTCTGGCGTCATTGACATTTTAAAGAGCTATAAGAGATATAATTTTGTAGCAGTTGTCACAAAGTGCTTTGACATGATCCCCATCTTAAAACTCCAATTACTTTGGTAGGAAGCAAGAGCACCAGGAAGATGTTCAGTGACAGGTGTGCAAAGTAAAATTAGCAAGCTTCTTTAGGATGTATCTGGGAGATGTATTATAACACTTTTAGAGAACAATTGGGTGAATTGTGCATGGTCAATTTTCCATGTATGTGGGCTACACATGAGTTTAGTGCAAATTATACCAAAGTTTGGGCAGCACTGGCCCAATTACATTTAATCTACATTTACCAGATTGGTAAACAGTCGTTTTCATACAATTGAAGCTAACAAACATTCTTAAACAGCTGTTGCAAAAATGATGTTGTTAATTTAAATAGATTAAGTTTTGACAGGGCAGAGAGTAGAGTCAGAGTGAAGAGAGAGTGAGGAGGCAGTCAGGTTGGGATCCCACTTGGATGTAAACACCAATTAATAATTTCTGGTTGTAACACCACTCCCTATGTTTTAGGAGTGTATGGTTTTCTATGAGTTAATTCTGCAAGATAGTTCAATTAATAAATTTATTTTGCATCACCCTTTATCCTTTAGAATGCACTTTTTAGTTGTCGCCATGGTCATCGCCGGACCTTTGCCTACAAACAAATGTGTGTAACTGGACCTTCTCAAAACATAGCTACAGTCATATGCAAAGGTGTAGGCACCCCTGCCAAGTTTTATAAATTTCATTTATAAATAATTGGGTGTTGGGATCAGCAATTTCTATTTGATCTATCAAATAACTGAAGGACACAGTAATATTTCAGTAGTGAAATTAGGTTTATTGGATGAACAGAAAATGTGCAATATGCATCAAAATGAAATTAGACAGGTGTATAATTTTGGGCACCCCAACAGAAATATCACATCAATATTTAGTTTAGCCTCCTTTAGTAAAAATAACAGCCTCTAGATGCTTCCTATAGCCTGCAATGAGTGTCTGGATTCTGGATGAAGGTATTTTGGACCATTCCTCCTTGCAAAACATGTCCAGTTCAGTTAGGTTTATTGATTGCTGAGCATGGACAGCCCGCTTCAAATCACACCACAGTTTTCCAATGATATTCAGGTCTGGGGACTGGGATGGCCATTCCAGAACGTTGTACTAGAGTAGAGTTTGAGCAGTGTTTTGGGTCGTTGTCTTGTTGAAATATCGAGCCCCGGCAAAACTTCAACTTTGTGACTGATTCCTCTACATTATTCTCAAGTATCTTCTGATATTGAGTGGAATCCATGCACCCCTCAACTTTAACAAGATTACCAGTACCGACACTGGCCACACAACCCCACAGCATGATGGAACCTCCACCAAATTGTACTGTGGGTAGCAAGTGTTTGTCTTGGAAACCATGCATATGGTAACCATGTTATGACCAAATAACTCCATCTTTGCATACCTCAAGCATCTTTGTTTTGTGGCGTGTCTGCAGAAAAGGCTTCTTCCGCATCACTCTCACGGACAGGTTCTCCTTGTGCAAAGTGCGCTGAATTATTGAACGATGCACAGTGACACTATCTGCAGCAATATGATGTTGTAGGTCTTTGGAGGTGGTATGTGGGCTGTTTTTTACCGTTCTCACCATCCGTCACCTTTGCCTCTCCAATATTTTACTTGGCCTCTCCGATATTTTACCCACATCTGGCCTTAACAAGAACTGTGCATGTGGTCTTCTATTTCCTCACTATGTTCCTCACAGTGGACACTGACAGCTTTAATATCTGTGATAGCTTTTTGTAACCTTCCCCTAAACCATCATGTTAAAAAATCATTGTTTTCAGGTCATTTGAGAGTAGTTTTGAGGCCCCCATGTTGCCACAGAGAAAAAAAGAGAGAAAAACAACTTCTAATTGGCCACCTTAAATACCTTTTCTCATGATTGGATGCACCTGGCTACGAAGTTCAGGCTTAATGAGCTCACCAAACCAATTGTGTGTTCCAATTAATCAGTGCTACTGTAGGTAGTAACAGGTATTAAAATCAACATAATGACAAAGGTGCCCAAATGTATGCATCTGTCTAATTTTGTTTTGATGCATATTGCACATTTTCTGTAAATCCAATGAACCTCATTTCACTACCGAAATATGACTGTGTCCTTCAGTTATTTGATAGATCAAAATAAAATTGCTGATCCAAACACCCAATTATTTATAGATGAAAATCATGGAAATTGTCAAGGGTGCCTAAACGTTTGAATTAGACTGTAAGAACCTGTGGTCTACAACGTGAAAAGGAAATGAAATCCTAAAGTAAACTCCTTCTGATATATCTCATGTTTAAATACAGCCTTTGCTAAATTGTGATTTGACCAAACAACCTTTGATGACAAAAAACAGGCATGGATAAGGCATGGTAAATAAATGGTAAATGGACTGCATTTATATAGCGCTGTTTTTTGACCAATGGCCACCAAAGCGCTTTACAGTGCCTCACATTCACCCATTCATTCACACATTTATACACCAATGGCGGTGTCAGCCATCCAAGGCGCCAGCGAGCTCATCGGGATCAGCTGGGGTTAGGTGTCTTGCTCATTGACTCCTCGACACTTGGTCAGGAGGACCTGGGGATCAAACCTTCCAGTTGCTAGACAACCTACTTGACCCACTGCCGCCCCATAATCATATCATTATTTCATTTAATTTTAGCCACTACTGGCAGAGTCTCTGCCCACAGGAGATTGATTGCCTCAAATAATGTAATCCATCTTGCTTACCATTGTGCCCAGATGTGTAAAAACTTAAATATATAGCATATCTATAACAATCCACACAGTAGTATCCCTTAAAAGTGTTGTTTTTACTCCATACTATTTTATATGGCAGAGCATGGGTTCCAAAACATTTTTTGCTTCTTAACCCACAAATTGAGGTGTCTTTTATATGATAACACGCCATATGGGTTGACAATGGTTCAAACATACAAAGACCACAGAAAAAATTTATTCATAAACAATACCAACAATACAACTAAACATGTAACAGAATGTAGGGATTTCTAACTCTAATGCATTCATGGTTTTACCTGCAATTCAATACCTGCAATTCTACATAGTTTGCAACAATGCTGAGAAAGAAACTTGCAATCCAGAAATTCATTAAACTATAGTTTGTGTGTGACCCCAAGTACTAGAATTTCCCTGTAAACTAGACCATAATGGCTGCCGAGGACCTCTCTTCAAATTACTGTAGCGGCTGCTACAATGACAGCATTAAACAGACTATAGTATGTTGTTTTGCAATACTGATTTAAAAACAAACGTGCTCATTGAAAGCCGTAATGATGTTGAGGTGAGTAACAAGTAAACATTATTATTATTAGTATGGGATGATTAGGAATGTGTGAGTATGTTTGTTTATATCCCATAATTGATTCATGTGAGTTAATTATATTTTCCTACAGAAGTTACTATAACAATAATATTCACTACAATATCAACACTTTATATGGAAGTGTCTTTATAATGGAAGTATTGAAAGGGGTAGAACAGGTTTTAATAGAAGCAGAATACTCTATAAAAAATAAAAAATAGCTACAATAAACTTAAAATGATATACCTTTATAGATAAAATGTATTGAGCTCTACACAAATCGAGATAAGGGTAATTGGAATACTATTGGTAGTAGGTGTGCTTATACAATACATATGGCACAATGTGCTTGTTGTTGGGGAAGAATGCTACCTAGTACAGGGCTTGGGAGGGAGTAGATTGGGGCTGGGTGGATTTGGGGAATTGGAGGGAATTTATTTGGAGGAATAGGGAGGACCAATGGGAAATGTTATACTTTCTAGCATTTCAAATATTATGGTATATCATTAAAGGCAATCAATATTCAAGCCATGTCGCTAAGGTGATTTTAAAAAAGTATATTGAGAAATAAAATGGAACTAAGGATCACAGTATGGTAACTGGAGAAATAAGTATAGCCAGCTATAATTGTAATGGATTAGCAGATAACAAGAAAAGAAGAGCAGTATTTACCTGGTTAAAAGAAATTGAATACAATAACATACATCATCCTATGCAGAGAAATTCTTATGACATGGCACGGCGCATCTATGCAGTGGGTTTAAAAGAGAAAAAATTATTACAACAATTTAAAGAATTTTTAAAATAATAATGACAGTAGTAATAATAATAATAATAAAATAATGTGTACTGAGCAGTGATCTGGAAAATGTACAACAGTAGAAGTAGTAAATATTATAGATTTGGCATGGAAAATTGCTTTTTAAAGGTGTATTTGAATTTCTGCTACATCAGATGTAGAGAGCATAAAGTGACCAGAGAGTGTTAGTGCTCAACAGACGATTTGCGATCAGTGTCTGTGTTCCATGTTGAGCAGCCGAATGGCCTGGGGGAAGAAACTGTTTTTAAGTCTGGTGGTCCGTGCCTTGATGCTCCGGTAATGTCTACCAGACGGCAGTAATGAGAAAAGTTGTAGTAGTTTCCATGAAGTTTCTTGGAAAAAGGAATGGGATGGGAAAGTCTATTTCTCCCATGGACAAAGAAACTCAAAAGGGGTGATGATATTAATTAAAATATATATATATGTCTTTTTAGATTCTGAAGGTAGATGGATCATTTTAAAGATGGTAATTGACTTGAAACAGATATGGCTTATTAACCTATATGGTCCAAATAAAGATCATCCACTATTCTTTAAAGAGATATATGAGAAACTATTAAAATTAGAAGCAACACAGGGGTATATATTTATGGTCGGGGATTATAACACAACTTTGAACTCCAGTTTGGATAGAAAAGGTAACATAAACTATCACCCACAAGAACATTTTAGAATTGGTGGATATATGGAGTCTTAAATATCCTAGAATGATAAGATATACATGGCGGAGGCTTAACCAAGCTAGTCGTCTTGATTGTTTTTTGACGTCATTTTCTCTTGCACCAAAGGTTAAGAAAGTGTTGATGGGGAAAGAATGAGGTCGGATCATCATATAATTGGCATTTAGATTGTTCTTACAGAAGTTCCACGGGGAAGGGGGTACTGGAAATTTAATCAAAGCTTACTGGAGGATAATTCCTTTTTAGCTAGGACTAAACAACTTATATTATACTTTTTAGGTACAGCAGACTCACTTATTGTGTGGAATGCCTTTAGAGGCCATGCAATTCAGTACTCTTCCTTGAAAAAAAGGCAATTCATATTAAAAGAGCCAATAATATCCAAAGAAATTGCGGACATAATACGTCAGATTGATAACAGTAACAGCTATAATGTGGAGTTTCAGAATAAGTTGGAAGATAAACAAAAAGAAATGGAGGAACTCACACAAGAAAGATCAAATATAATTTATTATAAAAATAAAGCAAGCTGGATGGAATATGGAGAAAAATGCACAGCTTTTTTTATCTTCAACAAAGGAATGCCACCAAAAAGAATGTACTGAACTGATTCTAATTGTATGAGTTTTTTTCCTAAAAATAACTTAAAACTAACAACAATGCAAAGAGACTCGTGCAAAGGACTAATTACTAAAGAGGAAATGCTTGAAGCTATCAAAACATTTAAAGCTGGAAAAACTCCCGGACTGGATGGCATTCCAGTAGAGGTATACCAAACACTATGAACTATTGCGACCTTCGGGCCTCGTTTCATAGCTGATTTTGAAAAAGCCTTTAATAAAGCTAGATTGGACTTTATATATATAAATGCTTGGAATATTTCAATTTTATAAAATGGGTTAAAATTATGTACAGTGCCTTGCGAAAGTATTCGGCCCCCTTGAACTTTTCAACCTTTTGCCACATTTCAGGCTTCAAACATAAAGATATGAAACTGTAATTTTTTCAACAACAAGTGGGACACAGTCATGAAGTGGAATGAAATTTATTGGATATTTCAAACTTTTTTAACAAATAAAAAACTAATAAAATTGGGTGTGCAAAAAAATATATAAAGTTAATATTTGTAGCGTCACTTTTTGCTGCGATTACAGCTGTAAGTTGCTTGGGGTATGTCTATATCAGTTTTGCACATCGAGAGACTGACATTTTTGCCCATTCCTCCTTGTAAAACAGCTCTTCCTCAGTGAGGTTGGATGGAGAGCATTTGTGAACAGCAGTTTTCAGTTATTTCCACAGATTCTCGATTGGATTCAGGTCTGGACTTTGACTTGGCCATTCTAACACCTGGATATGTTTATTTGTGAACTATTCCATTGTAGATTTTGCTTTATGTTTTGGATCATTGTCTTGTTGGAAGACAGATCTCTGTCCCAGTCTCAGGTCTTTTGCAGACTGCATCAGGTTTTCTTCCAGAATGGTCCTGTATTTGGCTCCATCCATCTTCCCATCAATTCTAGCCATCTTCCCTGTCCCTGCTGAAGAAAATCAGGCCCAAACCATGATGCTGCCACCACCATGTTTGACAGTGGGGATGGTGTGTTCAGGGTGATGAGCTGTGTTGCTTTTACGCCAAAAATAATGTTTTGCTTTGTTGCCAAAAAGTTCAATTTTGTTTTCATCTGACCAGAGCACCTTCTTCCACATGTTTGGTGTGTCTCCCAGGTGGCTTGTGGCAAACTTTAAACAACACTTTTTATGGGTATCTTTCAGAAATGGCTGTCTTCTTGCCACTCTTCCATATTTGTGCAGTATACGACTGATTGTTTTCCTATGGACAGACTCGCCCACACAGCTGTAGATCTCTGCAGTTCATACAGAGTGATCGTGGGCCTCTTGGCTGCATCACTGATCAGTCTTCTCCTTGTATGAGCTGAAAGTTGAGAGGGACGGCCGGGTCTTGGTAGATTTGCAGTGGTCTCCTTCCATTTCAATATTATCGCTTGCACAGTGATCCTTGGGATGTGTAAAGCTTGGGAAATCTGTCTGTATCCAAATCCAGCTTTAAACTTCTCCACAACAGTATCTCGGACCTGCCTGGTGTGTTCCTTGTTCTTCATGATGCTCTCTGTGCTTTTAACGGACCTCTGAGACTATCACAGAGCAGGTGCATTTATACGGAGACTTGATTACACACAGGTGGATTCTATTTATCATCATTAGTCATATAGGTTAACATTAGATCATTCAGAGATCCTCATTGAACTTCTGGAGAGAGTTTGCTACACTGAAAGTAAAGGGGCTGAATAATTTTGCTTGCCCAATTTGTCAGTTTCTTATATTTGTTAAAAAGGTTTGAAATATCCAATCAATTTTGTTCCACTTCTTGATTGTGTCCCACGTGTTGTTGCTGCTTCGCAAAAAATTACAGTTTTACATCTTTATGTTTGAAGCCTGAAATGTGGCAAAAGGTCAAAATGTTCAGGGGGGCCAAACACTTTCGCAAGGCACTGTATAGTAACCCTAGGTGTAAAATTATAACTAAAGGATATATCTCAGAAGATTTCAATATGTCAAGGAGTTAAGCAGGGCTGTCCACTGTCGGCCACTGTCGGCTTACCTTTTTCACCGTTGCAATTGAAATGTTAGCCAATAAAATCTGAACTAACAACAACATTAAGGGCCTGGAAATCCATAGATACAAAGGTATCTTTGTATGCCGATGACTCATGTGTCCTTTTGCAACCACAGTTGGAATCACTAAATAGCCTCCTAAAGGATCTCGATACCTTTTCAAACATATCTGGATTAAAATTTAATTAAGCTAAGTGTACTATATTACATTTTGGAGTACTAAAATATTCAAATTTGACATTGCAGTGTAGATTACCAATAAAGTGGGCTGATGGGGATGTGGACATACTGGGTATACATATACCATATAAAAGATCGAGTTGTATTCAAGAAAATTATTTAACAAAACTAGCAAAAATAGATAAAATATTGCTACCCTGGAAAGGACAGCACCTATCAATTTGTGGTAAAATCACCTTAATCAACTCTCTAAATATATCACAGTTTACTTATATGCTTATGGTTTTGCTTACTCCCAATGACATGTTTTTTAAATTATATGAACAAAAGATATTTAACTGTATATGGAATGGTAAGCCAGATAAAATACTTGTATAATGATTATGAACACGGAGGTCAAAAGTTATTGAACATTAAAGGGGAACTATGCAGTTTAGGCCATTTCTTTGCTGTTTTCACGCTTTTTGCTTGCAGATTTCTCTATAGCGCTTCCCCTACAGCTTCGGAATAGACTTATGGCAACACTGTCATGAAACAATTTTTGGCGACTCCCCCCTCCGGTAATTATACAATCTATGCTCCGGTCATGTACATTTGTTTTCGAAGAAGCCTGTGAACGCACGGAGCCAAGTCCACGGAGGTATGTAGTGTATGATACACATAAGGCATAAAAATGTTGAGTTAGTGTACTGTGTTATCAAACGTAATCCGTAATTTAGGGTGAAAGAGACTAAGAAATATTTCAGACTCAATTGTAGACTAGATTAGGCATTATTGAAATTAAACTTTACATTGCATTCTTTTATAATGTTTACGGGGATTAGAATTTGTTTTACTTTTGGTAGATAAACAGCCCAAACAAATTGTGTTACACCAATACATGTAGTAGGGTAGGTCTATAATTTATTTGTTCATAGCGATATGCTCGAAAGGTCATTTTGATAATGGTTCATTGTAGGATATAGCCGGAAACAACTTCAAACGCATCGTCTGAGTTTGCTGCCGAGGCGCTTTGCGCAAATACTGAGTTTTGGTATCCAGATGAGGCTAAAGGATCTACAGGAGCGGCGCACAGCTGAAAAGGTTAGTTTGTTACAAGACAAGCAAGACTTCAGATACCCTCAATTTTGCCTCTGATACATATCTGATAAAACCTTTGCAGGGAGATGAACACTGACAATGAAAAAGATTATGCTGTCCCCAATCCTTGCAAAACTGCATTAGCCAGATGCATTGTCTACATGCAGTACTACATTTTGGATGAGGGTGTGTTGCAGCTGGCCTGTGCTGCATGGAATGATATCTTTGCACTTAAAGACAACCCAGAGCCAGGACTTGAGCAGAGACAATTTAGACATGCAGAATAAAGATAGTTTGTCTTGTGGCAGCATGGTCACCTGGGTTTGGGGAATACCAAGATGCTGTGTGGAAAATCAGGGACACATTTCCTGACCCCAGGGCCCATTACACTGGCTTCAGGGTACGCTGCTTGGTGTATTTTGTACATTTTATATCAGTGGTCCTCAAACCCTTCCATGGAGGGCCTAGTGTATGCAGGTTTTCGCTTTTACCTTGTACAAGGCAGATGGAGTAGCTCACTAATGGGTTAGGATCTCCCCTCACCTGGCAGTCTAGGTCCTAATTATGCTCTAATTGAAGGGAAAGACCAAAACCCAGCATGGAAAGGTTTGAGGACCACTGTTTTATATTGTAAATAGAGCCATTATTGTAAATGGTTTTCAATATCACCTTTACATAAATATGTTTGCCTCACCTTTGTTGTGTTTGAGTTATGCAGTTACACACATACTTTATTTAGAAAATACATTTATTTGAATAAAAAATCAACCATATCAGTGCCAGTGCTGCATGACATTTTTGTCTACAATTGTCTGTATAGAAGATCGGTAACAGCTTAGTCAGTCTTGTAGGTTTTTGGAAACAGTGTTCCCTCGTGCAACATGTGCTCCTACAAGTTCAGATGTGGGTGGTGGTTGTACAGGAGCAAGAAGACCCAGCTGTCTACGGTCATCAGGTCTAAGTGAAATCTTGCGGGGAAGGCCGGTCCCACTTCTCATCCTTCTGGACAGAATGGCCCTCTGATCGTCTGGAATGTAGGAGTATAGTTTATTCTCCTTCACTGTGTACACAGCCCAAGTCTTTGACCGTTGGTAGCTGGAGATGAAGGAAGAGCCATTAGTATTAAGTCTATTTCAAAACGCTTGTCAACAAAAACAAGGTGTTCACTATACAAAAATATAACTGTAACAGCTTACATCTTGTGTCCCTCCAGATTGTGTGCTGGCAGTCGTTGGTTGTTGTAGTCGGTTGCTCCAAGCAAAGTCCTGGGTCTTGTAGACAAAGAGTGTATGACATGCGCTATGCTGCATACATTAATAAGTGGTTCTGGAAGCTTTCCAGGTCTGACATGGTCCTGTGTGTTTGGGTGGGAAATATAGACAATAAGAACTCCTCACCACATGAATCTACTTCCATTCTGTTCTTCTAAAATAAGACAAGACAAAAATGCTTGAGTGCTAAAATATGGCAAACGTGATTTTGACTGTAGATGCTTACCTGAAGTTTATGAAAAAAAATGGGCTCATGCTTACAAAAGCCTGTTACCCACAAATGCTCATTTTGTACTGTACATGGTGTACAACACATGCAGGCCCAAACTGTATAAGTCAGCATGACAAAGATGTTTAAAAAAATATATACCGATTTTAATACAATATACCTTGAACAGCTTCTTATTTGCTTGCTGCAATACCAGAAGTGGTTGACAATGTCTCTTCTCCACACCTGAATTCTGGTTTGGTTCTTCATTGACCGAGCCTGAATAATGTACATAGTCATAACACACACTATAAATATCTAACTGTGTGTGTGTGTGTGTCTTTTACAGGCTGCTGTATACAGTGTGTAAGCATACATTTCAACCATGTGTCTTATATCATGTCATATCTCTGCCATGAGTAGGACAAACCAACATGTAGAAGGTTTAGCTAGGAGTAAATTCGAGGGTATGGAACAAGCGTGGATATAAGTTACCTGTCGAAGTTTCGTGCTCAAACTTTTAGCAGAATGTCACATATATAGTGAATTGCGGATACCCCGAGCCTTGTATTTCCCATGCTATGGATCTGTAATATAAATACAGTTTACAACTCAAGTATGATGCAAATCAGGTCTGCACATAATGTCAGATCAAGTGCTTGGCCACCGACAGTCCTATTCAAAGAGAGACTGTGGCGATCAAATAATTCAAAATATTAATGACGGCATAATTTCTTGCTCAAACAATTGTCATCATTCAGTTTCACAATTAGGGCAGTTGCAGGAATAACGAGGCAGCTTTATCTCCACCCAAAATTAGCAGCAAGGAAAAAACTTTTGAAAATATGGTCAGTTATAAACAAGCATATGCAAAAACATGAATGCCAGGTTTAGAAAAGCTAGTAAGACAGAAACATACAGGTCACGGTCAGATTCCTCAGTGAAACTTGAGAACGGTGGACTGGGGTGCCACTTGTACGTAGATGTGCTTTGCCAACTCTTGTAACTAAAAACAAAAGGGAACACAATCTTCTTTTCAACATAATTTCTACACACGGTCAAACTATCGCAGAGCGAGTTGCATGGGTGAAGCTGTAATGAAAAACATTTTCTAACAGTTCTGTTTGTGTATGTGGGGAAATCCATCAACAAAGTTGTATGGCTAGCTAGCTGCTCTCATGCCGGTTGCTGCCTTATAGTAAGGCCCGGTAACATGCGATATTTACAAATTCTGAGGCAGACAGGGCAATCTGATAATCTAGCTAAATAAAACACAAAGCTGGATTTTAGGAATTTGGTCCCTGTTGCTTGGCAAACAACACATAGAACCAACAGAGAAACAGCCAAACTACTGTACCGATAACAACGTTTCATTGCTTGCTAACATCTCGGCTAGCTAGTAAGCCTGTAACAGAAAGCGATCATAATAAAAACCTTTACAGACAATAGCAAACATCCTGATGTCAAATTAACAAAAACTGAGTTTATCCCAAAGATACTTACAAGTGCAACAGCAAGAACGCCAGGTCAGCATCGGATTTGCAGGCTTCTGTTTGTCTCAGTTCTCGCCATTCTGACAACGCAGCTCCTATGTTTACTTTTTCTCTGATTTCTCACTCGGTCAGTCTACATTTTCCTCTTTCTCTGTTCCTCCGTCAATGCTTTCCTAACTTTCTGCTTTTTTTTGCCGGCTCAGCCATGATGATAGTTTGAACAATCCATCTGTAGCTTGTTCTTATAGCTAGCCCGAAGCCTGTGTGTGCGCACTGCGCAGTGATGCTGTAAAGATATTCGTTACACCGCAAGACCTGATTTCACGTGATACCTTCATGAGGCTGAAGCTGGCGATCGCCAACTCAAAGTTGCAAGGGTGGTTTTTCAGCTCACAGGCACTACGGGGGAGCGATAGGACCAACAATCAACTCGAAAAAAATTCATACAACCATTCCAATGACTCTGAAGCTGTTCAGTGAAGGTAAATTAAGCTAGAAAAACTGCATAGCTCCCCTTTAAAGCTTTGGATATTTCATTAGAAGCATCAGTTATACAAAATGTTTACCTAAATCCTAATTGTTTCTCTAGTAAGCTAATAAGAGTATTTCACCCATTGTTCAATAAGGACCTCTTTCCATTTCTACAAATTACAACTGACCATTTTCAGATGTTGGAAAAGGAAATAATTTCTAAGATGTGGCTATTTTTCAAACAAGCCATGAAAAGTTGGTTGCAATTTCAATTTAATCCACCTGAAAATAGGGACCAAATTTTACAGCAATTATTGTGGCAAAATTCTCATATACTAGTTGATAAAAAGCCTGTATACTTTGACAAGATGTTTGGAAAAGGAATAATGCTTTTAAATGACATTATAAATGAAGCTGGTGGAGTGATGCCTTACATATAGTTAACAAAAACATATGGAGATGTTTGCTCCTTTCGAAAATACAATCAACTAACTGCAGAAATACTATATACGTGGAAGAAGAAAGTACAAGAGGGGAAAAGGTCTGATCTTGTTTGTCAACCATGTATCAAAGATCTCACATTGATGATGAAAATACGGATAAACAAAGCAATATTCCAATTCCATCTGAGAACAAATAAACTGGTTGCTGTTCCATATAAATTACAAAATAGCTGGGAAGAAATTTTTGATGTTCCGATCCGGTGGCATAACGCTTTTGGTTTAATACGCAAAACAACACCAGACTCAAAAATTTGAATATTTCAATTCAAATAATTATACAAAATACTGTCAACAAATAGAAATATATACAAGTGGGGAAAACAATTTCCCCAACTCTGCACATTTTGCTCTGAGGAACAGAATCTATAGATCATCTTTTTTGGTACTGTCCATATGTTGCATGTTTTTGGTCACAGGTACAAGAATAGATGAATAAATTCAATATTTATCTTGAATTAACATTACAAATAGCAATACTTGGAGACCTAAAATGTAATAGTAAGACAATTAATAATATGATAATTATTTTAGCAAAATGTTTATCTTTAATTCCAAATTGGTGGAGTCATTGACAATAGAAAGGTTTCAAAATTATTTGAAGCATCACAGTAGAAATATACATGGCAAATAGGAACCCAATATGGCTTTGACTAAGAGATAGATGGACAGCATTGAATTTAAATAAAGAATTGATCAAATAAAACCAAGATCTGTAAAACCCAATGTAATTGGTCTCAACTATTGGTCAGGTAAAGGTTAGGATGGGGGTAAAATATAGAAAGCAATAATATAAAAATTTGTGGGATTGGAAATTATGCATATTTTAGAACGAAGACAATGTCAAATACTGAAACTGATCCTTCCCCTAATACAAAAAATGTAAACATTAGTTATATGTGTGGTTTTTGTTGTCAATGTTTGATGCTATGAAACTTGTAATATCTGTCAGTGACAAATTGCAACCCTGCTTTGAAAATATGCTGGTAGGCTATAAGAGAAAGACAAGTTGTGTGGTGGAAATATTGCTTGCGCAGTATTGTCAAAAAACAAGTTGCAAAGTTTAGCTGTACAGCATCTACCTAGGTGATGTTTTCTCAGATTACTTCCAAAATCATTAATATATGGAAACTTTCCCATCTGCTTGCGATATAGCTAATATTCCAGTTTGTCTCTCAGGCATGTTTTCCCCTGGCAGCGCGACACTGTAATTGTCCGATTCAAACTAGGATATTGGTAGGTAGTGATGGTCTGGATCTGGCGCAAGACATGAGTCATTACTTTCACTTATCATCTACAAAATGTTATCTGTTTTGTAGATCTTGTGTCCTATTTTTTCTCTGGCATGATCACTTGGTTGTTATGGACAAGTTCATCAGCTGCCAAGATTGATTTATTTATGAACAGTCTCCTAATGAAAAGAGTTGCCGTTTTTAGTTGCATAGCCAGTGTGTGTTTGTTTTGTGTATGTGTGTGATAGGGTATGTGTTTAAAAGGGAGACGTGTATAGTAACTGTGTCACAAATGAACCGATGAGGAGACAGGTGCAGGTAACAACAATATTTTACTTAACAGAATATGCAGGCAGGGTTCCGTAAATCAGATATACATACAGGAATATGATAACAAAATAACATAAGCAATACCCAAAAGGGAATAAATGCAAACAATGACACTTAAATAGGAGGACTAACAATAGTCAGCAGTCTAGATCCTTTACACATGTTGTCCTAACAATCAAACAGCAGCATAGAGAACAGCTAGAGGGAAGACAAATACAAAGCAAAGAGCACCTGTGTGCTTGAATACCCATTCTAGATTAAAGTAATAAGGAACAATACCCTATAACACAGAAACCCCCCAACATTTAATACTCAGGTGACAAAGAACACCGAACCCTCCAGGTAGCCTGAGAGGACATTACAAATTGTAAAACAAGATATTCTGATTATTCTCACCATGTATCATAACTCCATCACTTTCTCAGCTTTACTTTCTGTCATACAATGTAAGTTATGAAGTGATGTGAAGCCAGGTTTCAGTGGTAGAAGACAAGGAAAATGTTATCTGCCACGTTCTAGAATTCTATTGGGGTTTTAAGGGTTAAGACAATGAAGCTTTAAACTGTTTGTATTATGTCCGTTTATTTGAACAGAAAATGTTTTTTGTTATGATAATTACACAGATGATGAAACAATGTATTCATAGGTAGGGGTATGACAACCATTTACCTCATGCAGCACAACATATTTTTGCATAAAATTGATCAGACTGATTCTGGTTTGTGGAATGTTGTTCCTGGGCTTGTAGTGCCAGCTTCAGGGGTAATAACTGTCATGGTGGAGGTCATGCCTGCAATGAGATCTCAGTGCCCTCATGTCTCATCGTGGTAGTCTGTTTAAACTGTTTTTTATTCCATTCTCATGTCTCATCATCATTTAATGTCTGTGTAATTGTCTAATTAGTGTTTCCACCTGTCTATAGTTAGTCCAGGCATGACTGTGATAGTGGTTTTGGGTTATTTTTTGTCTGTAGGGTCATCCGGTTGGTCAGTGTGTTAACATTTTCACTATATGATTTGCTACATGAAGAACAGAAGTAAGTTTCAGTTAAGTTTCCAGTACTGTTGTTATCTGTTTTCGTAAACAGCACCTTTTGTTTTCTTATTAATTATGAGTCTTTTTGTTTGTTCAACTGAGCCTGTTTGTGTTGTACTGTATGCCTCTGTCATACTGGCATTCAAACAGTGTTGGCTTCAGATATATAGCGAGACAAACTCAAACAATCTGTGTTGCCTACACCGTGTTTTCGAGCAGCTGGGGTTAAAATACATGTCCACAGGCTACCTTTGACAAGGAAACCAGCCCCTCAATTCATTGCTAGCTGCCTTAAAACTGGCTAGCCCTCCGACAGCCTCTGAATTTCGTGACTGTAGCGAGCATCTTTTAACGACAGACAATTTAGAGAACTATACTTTCAACACAACAGTGTCACTGGTGAGGGTTTAGTCTAACAGACTGGAACCTGAGGACATTTCATCATTGTTTGACTTTTCAGGCTACAGTACAGGGCAGACAGATAGACCAACGGAAAGTAACACCGCCGTCACTATCTGCCGCAGGGAAAGGGCGCTGAAACGCTAAAGTCAGGCAGAGGACAGTTTAGCTGTTACCCAGCAATGCTAGCAAGTCTACTAAGCAAAGGGCTGGATGTAACGTTCTTATCACATACACAGAACACGTACATATTCACATACACGCACAAATAATGCCTAACATGTAGGCTTTATAGCGTTTAACAAAACTGAGACTGACACTGGACATTAATTGAAATTGAGTCACGAAACCAAGCTAGATACAGTACCAAACGATCCAACCTAGGGGAAAGGGCTATCAGCTAAACACGTTAGAAGCACTCATTTCAAACTATTCAATCTAGCACTCCCACCATAGACTGTATACATTAAGCATGACTGACAATAACACAGATAGATAATAATGCGTTTACTAGCTGGTATGTAAACCACCGTGGGTCTGTAAACAGAATCCAATGTCCCTTTCTATTCACCCTGAAGCTAGCTGCTGTTCACTGTCCCAGGGCAGATTGTTGATGCAGAGGGAGTTCAACTTGCAAAAATAGCTGCTAGTTCCATAGTAAGAGGTATCTGTGCAATATCTGTCCGTGCAATATCCATCAACAACCACAAAGAAAAAGTCTGCCAACTCTGAACTAGCCTAAAGTAAACAGCAAAACTCACGAATCCTACGTGTAGGTAACTTAACAAGCGACCCCATTGGATGAATTTGTCCAATCACATTTTCCATTTATCTGCCTTTGTTTTCTAAAACGTACAGGACATCAACCATGTTTTTCTATTTTCTCTAAATGCACACGATGAGCAGTCTCTATTTCCTAAAATCACAATGTGCTTGAATACGTAGTTATTTACTCCATTAATAATTTACTGTGTACATTACAATGCACATCATGCAAATACAATCTAAAGCATATTTTAGACACAACTTTGTATTATATGCCGGTGAACTGACTCACTTTCGTGTGTAAAATCCTGCAGCTGTTGCCTGTACTGTAGACCTTCTCAGGTCCTACCATACCAGTGACTTCATAGAAATTGGCAGCGTTCTATACTAACAAGTGCAGTTTTGGGTGTTGCTTAAAAAAGCTATGTATTGATTTTTTTACAAATTTTTTTGTTTAACAATTTTTTATTGTCATAAATAACACATTATCAACATTGATTCTTTCAGTTCAGTTCATCTTTAAGTAATACTATTATCCAATTATAAAAAGCTAACTGTTGTACAGATCATGAAAGTGTTACAGATTATAACATACAACTTTTACAATGTTACCCATCCAAGTGAGTAGTCTGTAAAGAGAAACATATACTAATGTGACAATGACCAATGATCCAATCAGAAACCAAGATCAAATGATTTAGAGGAGAACATTTCACAGTAATTGTATCTCAATCACATTGTTGTGTGGATATCTGTATAACCCCCATGCATCAACATTATACATAATTTGTTTACCTTAGTAAAATTGTTTGCTCAAGACAAGTCAAATCTGTTGTAATTAAGCAGTAAATGGCTACCAGATGACTATGTCAAAGATGACATTCAAATGCTGGAATGTCAGTTACAGGTTTCAGACATCATTCAAAAATACACATTTCTAAGTGCTGTAATCATGATTACATTCAAATTTTACATGTGGATATTAACAGCTTAAAAAAACTGGTTTGCTCCATAGATGCAATAGGTAGAACAATGTATTTATTTTACCCGAAGTTCCCATCCTATGTGACAGGACATCAACACAAATGATAATTGAAAACAATTTATGGTTGACCTTTCTGAAAAGATCACCTGGGACGTTGCACATTGGGAAAAGGAATAAAGATAGTTTTAACAGCAATGACATGTTTGTAAAGTCAGACAGATTACTATGTTATAAAGCCATTACTACGCAACACCTCGAGTCAATGTCGGCAAGAATTCCAAAGCCTGGGAGCCTTCTGGACTGCCTGGGATGTAGATGAAGTGAGTGCCAAGTAAAGCTCTGCTTTCATCCTGTGCGACAACACAGCTAATGAGATTCCAGGCCTCTGAGCAGCTCCTGTCCTACCCACCTAAGTTAGCACCCACAATCAGCTCAGTGCCTTGTCGAACATCAGGCATTGTCTAGTCCATAACAAGCATGGAGGCGTAGAAGTTCAACTGAAATTCTGATGTTTACAATTTCATGCTCTAAATTCCATGATGTGTGTGTCATGAGCAGTCAATGTATGTTATGGTAAGTGATAATGTCATCCATATCACACATTGCCGGCTTTCATTTAAGTCTCACCAGGTTCTGCTATAAGCATCAGACTAAACAAGACAGTTAATATAACAAATCAATCTGACATGCAGCAGGTTGAAGAACCACTGACACCACACATTGAGTCATTTTTACTGTAGTTGGTTGATTCTGGAATGGACTAATAATAACCATGAAATCAGAAGAAACTATAATGTACACTTGGGTTCACTTTGTTTGTTTTTATTGAGCCCTTGCATCAAGCTCATATAGTCATATTACACAAAATGCATCAGTAAAAGTAAAAATAGGTAATCAATGAGGCAGCAGCGATATCAGTTTTTGAGACTGTCCTACGCCATGCTCTTTATCTGGTTTCATAAACATCTGCATAATATCACCTGGGTTTAAAGATAGACCAATAGTTGCAGGCAGAAGCATCATGCACCTATTTTTTCAAGGGGCACAGTGTACACAACACATAGTAACAGGTGCCCACAAATACTGATATTAAAAAGAAAATCCACTTGGCTCAAAAATCTGAGGGGGCACGTGCAGTTTCAATGGGCATGACGCCTCTGGTTGCAGGAAAGTGAGGAGCCCTGTAAAAAAGATCTAATCTCTTTATGCAAACACCGTCAACGAAACAACATGACAGAATATTGAGTATTCTATGACATTATATCAAGAGGGATTTTACGTGTGGGATTATGGATGCAAATTAGGTTTCTCTAAGACTCATACGTTCTGAGGATGCACTACACGTCCCTGTGCCATAGTGTTGGTGAAGTTTTGATTTAAATGTCAGGCAGTAGAGTCCAACCCGTTCCTTTGAATGCAAATGGTGGATGTCTTCAAAGCAGCATCTCACATACAGTAAGTCACCGTATGGTGTCAGAACTGATCTAAGAGAAAGCTCCGCACAAGCAGTATAGTGTACTAAGTCATCAAAGCATTGGCCTGATGGTAAGGCTGTGTGAGCACAATAAAAAGCATGTCATAGATGAGGGATGGAGGAAGAGACAGAATAGTGAAGATTAGTTAGAGCCCAAAAACATCTGTCAAATTACACTCTATTACTCTATAATTATACTCTATGAATTCAATATTCATTGGAAAAGAACAAAGGGCATTTATTTGTACTTTTAGTACTTTGTCAAATTCATTGTAACTAATGTATTCAAATGAAGTCCTGACAATCACATTCCAATTCATCCCAATGGTGTCCAATGGGGTTGAGGTCAGGCCACTCTGTTCTTCCACAAAAAACTAATCAAACCATATCTTCATGGACTCCGCTTTGTGCACATGGGGCACAGTTATGATGGAACATGAATGGGCCTTCCCCGAACTTTTACCACAAGGTTGGAAGCACACAACTGTCTAAAATGTCTTTGCATCCTGTAGCATCAAGATGACCCTTCAGTGGAATTAGAGGGACTAGCCCAAACCCTGAAAAACACCCCCAGACCATTATCCCTCCTCCACTATTAAGAGGGATGTCCAGATAGCTTTGGTGTATGTTTTTGTTTTACTTTTATTCAGCAAGTCAATTTTTAACATTTCAATATGAGCTCAGCTTTCACTTAAAAAAAATATTTTAGATAGACAGCAGAGAGGAGTTTAAAGTGAAAGGTTAGTGAACTCAATAGATGACATGGCCTTTGAAACGTCACTTCTCTGAAGACTAACCTCCCAGTATAGGATAACATGTCAGTGTGGTGACCACCCACACAATGTATTAAACTACTGTTGCTCATTTAGTAGAAGAGAAACATTACTGTAATGGTGGGCAGTGCTGCAGTAACTGGTACTGATGTGTGGATGACCTATTAGTTCAACATGGATTTATAGGGCCAGTTTTGTGGACACAGATTAAGCATAGGTAGAAAAGTCAGTCTGTAAAACCAGTCACTAAACTTCAGCATGTTTGGTGATTACTGTTAGCAGAAATGTGCTTGTCATTCTCACTACCAGCTAAAATTAAATACATAATTGCTTAGAGTATTGGCCCCTGCATAGGCTAATAATACTATTCTTTCTGCCAGTTTTAGAATTGTGGGTCTGTTGCAAAATCGTATTTATTAATGAAATACATAAGATCTCATGTCAGTGTACGGTACAACATCTGTATGACAAACACAAAAATCTTGAATTACATGTAGAATCATTGGTCATTCATCCTGGTAGGCAAATCACAGGGCCCTGTTGAATCCAATATAGTGTTTCCATTTCATGGGTTAATTATCATTTCTTCTTGTCTTCCTCCTGTACACCCCATTAGTCTCAGTTGCACACTGTTATTATCACCCTCCATTGCCCACCCCTCAATCTCTTTTATGACATTCACACACTCCTCTATTCTTACAAGATCCCCTGCTTACAAAACTGATTCATACAGGGTATTCGGTCTTGTTCTAAACATACTGTAGTAGCCACAGTCTGGCAACCTTGGTAATGACACACTACTGTAGAAACATTACTTGGTGGTAAAACCAACAGTTACACTTAGTGCTTCAACATTGGTATGGCAGTTGAAAAATAGATTATGCAGTCTTTTTGTACAGGATAATGCCAAATTTGAATGTAATTTAGGGGTAGGTTACTAGATAGAGCTGCGGGCCAATTTCAGTGTATAAATCATAGATATAACATTTTGCACACAACAATTTGACTGCATCTAAGCCAAAAAAGTGATTTCATTTGAAAATTGAAAAAATATGTATGTTATATGACTATAATAATAATATAAGCTTCACTCTATAATGACTATTTAGTGAAGTTTGTGTGACGTTTTGTATTTTTGGAACTGATCTCCTAAGCAACAGCTACAATATGTAATTAATCAAAAGTAAACAGTATGTATTTTTGATAGTTAATAGAGTTCTGTAACTCCAGTTCTACATCCCGACCACGACACCCTACCAAACATCCATTCTATTTACACTACTTACTGCTGACAACAATCATAACTGCTCCTAGCATACTGCTAGGAGTTTTAGTTATTAAAAAGTGTTCTCCAGGCAGACCGGCCTTGGAGGCAGAAAAAATTTGTTTGGTTGGATCAAAACAGAGGGTGGAGCTCATTGTTCACACATTGTTCTATATGGTGTAGCTCCGGCCCATAGGGGAGCTCTGCTCCTATTTGTTTATACCCCCTGCGAAGCAGGACGCATTTGAAAACATTTGTCTATAACCATCACTGACCAATGGGGTGACAGCGTGACCCCTATATAAACTGAAGCTGAATATTGGAGGAGTGATTAGGCCAAAAACCCCTATAATAACAAAACATTATAGCAGAATTTGTTTTAGTGGAGAGAAACTGAAATGACATGTGAATATGTTTAATGTTACCCTTGATTATGATAAATTATTATTTACTGGTTTAGGTAGATTATTACTTATTTTGCCTAAAATGTGTAATTAGATTGTAAGGATGCCCCATTCACAAGTCCCCTGTTGTTCTCCGTTTGGACACAGTGTCATTGTTTTGGAATCAGGGGTGCCTTTTGGACTTGCGTTCTGGTTGCTGTTGTGCAACAGTGGTGTGGCATCTCCTTGTGCTATGATGTTGCAGTAGTTATTTCTGCTTCTCTCAAGTTTTTACTGATGCTGCTCTTTCTAATTTCTAATTTGGGGGTTTCTTCAGTATGAGTGGTTTTCCGAATATAGGCTTCGCACTCTGAGACTGTCACTGGAGATGCTGTTGGGGCTGTCAGGGATTCAAGCAGCACCTGTGCTAGCATTTGCCATATCAGATACCGGCGATGTCAAGATGGAAAATGTCTTTCATTTTGGAATCTAGAAACTTTATTTCATTTGGATAGTTAGTACTACTATTCACTTGCCACATTTTCAACTTTCTCCATAACAATAACAAACAAACTGAGTTTCACTTCTGACATGCTTTGCTCACGCTGCATGTTCCTGGAGATGGAATAGTACACTGTTAAGAGTGAGAGGGGAATCCCCGATTGAAATATACATACAGTATCTCAGAAAAGTGAGTACACCCTTCTATGGCAGGCCGTTTTAACATTTAATTCAAAAAATGTACTAGTCACTATTTTAAAGTTACTAGTACTTATTATTTAGTTACTAGTAACTATTCCATTAGTTACTAGTATCTATTCCAGTTTTACTAGTAACTATTCATTAGATACTAGTAACTATTCTTTAAATACTAGTAACTATTCCAATAGTTACTAGTATCTATTTCGTTGTGACTATACAATTGTTTTAGATACTAGTACTTATTTTTTAGTTACTAGTAACTATTCTAATAGTTACTAGTATCTATTTCCGTTTTACTAGTAACTTTTCATATAGATATCTACATCATATGCAAATTAGTTACTGAATATTAAGACCAGACCTCGACAGCACTCAGACAGCACCGACAGATTGCGCGTCAGACGTCATGCATAGCCCGTTAATCAGAAAATTAAATGTCTTAATGTAAAATACAGAAGGCATCTAACATATGATCGTCAGATAATGAACTAAACTAAGTTCCCCCAATGTAAGGAAGCGTGGATGAACTACTGTACAGCCCTTAAGCCAGCAATGCTTCGCTAAAGGAGCGCGGTGAAGTAAGCTTGATGTTTGACGTTCGTCGGTTTTCGCGGATGTTACCTTCAATAGCTCCGTGGCAGTTCTTTGATGTCTTTCACTTTTAGGTGTAGTTTGTAGAGCTAATTAAGACAGATGTTTTACAGTTTTGACCAACTCAAAATCACCTACAATGACGACGCACTAAGAGCACAAAAACGGAATGTCTGTCCAACGTGCCGGTTACTATAGGTGTAGTAAGGGACCGTCGTAAAAGTTATTTACCTTGAAGAAGAGGTCTTCGCTGTAAGCATATTAATGCTTCTGTAGACAATTTTTGACATTGTATTTCTCATTGTTTGTCATGTTTTCATATTGTTTGTCATTAACAATACAGAGCAATAAAAAATGAAAAGAAAATGACTTTTTGTCATAAATATATTGTGGCATGAGTCACTTATTTATAAAAATATTCACAAAACATAAACAAAATTACGTTTTCT
>JACXGM010004093.1:16140-30610 GCA_016801145.1 Umbra pygmaea | reverse complement strand
CAACCGTAAATCTTAGAATATATCCCAAATTACGTTCTCAGGAAACTATTTTGAAAACCTAAATTACGTTCTATGCCAACCTATTTAGGGTGTTTTTACGTTTGAACTGCACGTTTTATTAGGCTATATTTGTACTTGAATTACGTTGCTCCGGTACATTTCGTTTTGCGGATTTATGTGAGAACATTCCATACATTCCATAGCGTTCGAAATTATATTGCAACATTCACAGTTAAGGTTAGCTAGGAGGATACTAACGGTTAAGGTTAAGCATGAGGTTACTAACGGTTAAGGTTAGATATGACGTTACTGAGGTTAAGGTTAGAATTAAGGTTAGGGTTAACATTACAAAAACCGACAATCGCGTGTCTGTAGAACAAAACACAAAAAGTTCTGGTCTGGATTTGAACTCGCGAACACTGGCATGCAAGTCGCGGATTTATATGCCCGTCCACCATCCCCGACCTCCGCCCTAGCAAAAACTATGCTATTTACATGCTACGTCATGATCTTCTAATGTTCATATTGAACGTTATTCGAGTGTTCAATTTAGTTCCCTACAAACGTAATTGACCCTCTCATACGTTCATATTTGACATATTTTGGTTTTACAAAATAGTTCCCTCAGAACGTATTTAATGTGATTTAGAGCTGCAAACCTGGCACGCGTCAGGTCCTTGCACCAGAACCGAAAGCCCAGCTTGGGGCTTACCTCCCCGCACCACCGGGTTAGTGAATAAACCAAAAGCCATTTCTCTCGATTAAACATTTACAAAAGTTTTGCCCCATAAATGTACAGACTCTGTATTTGTGGAGAATTTTGAGAACCACTGATCTTGAGCAGGGCCATTCACATAACTTTTAAATAGCATGTGCTGAAACTAGAAAAACAAAGGCACCACATAAAAAAGACTTGCAACCATGACACAGACTATTTGAGAATTGTTATTATTTTTGATTATTTGCTTGTGAAGAAAATGGCTGGAGGGACAAAGGGCACCCTCTGGCACCCTCTGTAGCAGATAAGCCACTGTCTGGTCAAATCTGCTACACTCGCCGCCAGTGTCCTGCACCAGCTTGTAGGTCCATCCTGCGTTCATCTAGTTGTGTCATATGCTTAACCAGCCAGTCATCCTGGTTCCTCTTCTGTTTGGACTCCACCCGGGACACAGGTGACTAGGCTACCATTGAAGCTTGGGAGCTACACACAGCAGGCACAGGTGGAGGTTGGGTATACATTGGCTATGTAGTTGAGGTTATATATAATGTAGGGAACATTGCTGTATTTAGTGCTGTGTACACCAAGTGGCTGTCTGGACAGAAATTGAACCAAACTGACTCGAGTTAGAGATTCCAGGCATCATACTGGGCCCTGTTATGCACAGATAGATCAATTAGGTGTTACTCTTACATTTATATAGTTTTATAAACATTCTATATTTTCTGAATAGCATAATAAACAACAAAGAGATAAAGTAAAAAGTTGCAAGTTCAGACCGAGTTACACATGAATACAAATGCACAAGAATTACACAAAGGGTATAGAGAGGAAGAAAAAAAATACAGTCAAAATTACAGGAGAAAAGTGTAAGTAAATGTACAATTACTGCAAAGAAATCTGAGTTTTAGAGCTTGATCAAATTGCTGGCAGGCAAATACAATGTAATAAATGGCAGGCAAATACAATGTAATAAATGAACACTTGAGTATGACTACTCAAATGGTTATTGTGCAAATAAGAGATGATAAAAAAGATACTGAAAATAAAATGCTGTGCAAGTCAGTGTGTGTAATGTTTCTCAGTTCCTCTTCCCAGAGAACTACATATTCCCCTTCCTAGATTGCTCAGAACTACAATTCCCATTCCCCAGTTCATCTTCCCTGTGAACTACAGCTTCCCTGGTCTTGCCTCCTCAGAACTATGTTTCCCATAACCCGGACTCAATCACCCAAATTCAGAACACCTGCTCTCACCCAGTCCATATATAAAGCACACACACACCATTGCCTCTTCGCGAGGTATTGTGAGTATTTGATTTTCTCCTTTCTGAGCATTCCATTACTATGTTGTTATTCCGGTTTGACCTTTGCATTGTTTATTGATTATTCTGCCTTGGATTTACCTCTGTACCTTCGCTTACAGTCTTATATTGTTATTCTGGCCTGACCCCTGCATTGTTTGATTATTCTGCCTTGGATTTTACCTCTGTACCGTCGCCTGAACTGTATTAAAGAAACATTGTTCTTTTTACCTATGGATTATTCATTGCAGTGTGTACCAACGCACCATAAGGCAAAAGTATATGTATTTCACAGTACTGTACTGTACAAGCACAAAGACAACAATGACAGGGTTCAAAATTAACTTCATCCACCAGCCAAACATGTTCAAATTTTACCAGCCACTCAATAGATTACTATATTTTTTTGGCTGGTGAGTGAAGAAAATCTACCAACCACCTGCATATTTTACCAGCATTTGGCTGGTAAATGGTGCTAATTTTGAACCCTGATTATTAACCCCACACTGTGGAAATTCCTATGCTACAGCAGCTCTAAATTAAAAAAAGATATGGAATTATCAGCGCTATGAAAACAGCATTGCAAACAACATTTTCTGGATGTTTTGTTACATTTTGATTGCACAGACGTACCATGGCAACATGTATATGGACAACCTGATAGCATTGTTAGCTAACTAGCTAATAAAAAACATATTTACCTTAGATTTGAAATTCATCTATCGCTGTCCTTTTTACGAAACAATATCGATCAATACAATGGCGGTATAGTGGGAGAGGAAAACCGGATAAGCTACAGTTCGGAAAGATGTATTAATCTGACCAATCACAGTCTTTGTGGTCTGCGTAGCCTCGACGCCCAGTATCATTTTTGAAGAGGTGTACGTCAATAACAGCGCAAGCCACAGCGGAGGGGTCCGCGTTGACGCAGAAGGGTCTGCGGGGTTACGCCGTCGATTTGATGCAGAAGCATAAAACAGCCTTAAGTTTGATATCTCTATTTATTTATTTAGGTCAAATGTTTATTTATTTATTGAGCTAGAACTTATTTAAAAAGAGTTAATTGTATTTAAACATTTATCCAAATATTTACATTGTTAAAGTATTTAGTATTTGTATTGTCCTTCAGCAAATGTGTATTTGAATGTGTAAATTCAAGTCACAGGCTGTTGCAACCTGCGTCAATTTCATCACGGCAACTCATAATGTGACTCATTAGTGTGTATTGCCCCACAATACAGTAGGCACTCCCAACAACATCTAGGCATGCTCCTGGTGAGACGATGGATGGTGTCCTGGGGAATCTCCTCCCAGACCTGGATCATGGCATCAGTGAGCTTCTGGACAGTCTGTGGCGCAACTTGGTATCAGATGCACCAATACATGACGTCTCAGAGGTTCTCAATTGGAATCAGTTCTTGGGAAAATAAGGGCAAGTCAATGGCAACAATGCCTTCATCATTTAAGAACTGCCTACACACTCTGGCCACATGAGGCCGGGCGTAGTCCTGCACCAGAAGGAACCCAGGTGCCACTGCACCAGCGTAAATTCTGATGATGTGTCTAAGGGTTTCATCCCGGTATCTTACAGCAGTCAGGGTACCTGTTGGCTAGCAAGTGAAGGTCTGTGCATCCTTCCAAGGATATGCCTCTCCAGACCATCGCTGACCCAATGCCAAAACTAGTGATGCTGGATGATGTTAAAGGCAACATAGTGTTCACCACGTCATCTCCAGACTCTATTTGTCACATGTGTGCTTAGTGTGAACCCGCGCTCATCTGCAAGGAGAATGGACCTGCCAATTCTGGTGATATTTAGTGAATGCCAATTGAGCTGCACAGTGCTAGACTGTGAGCACAGGTCCCACTAGAGGACATCAGTCCCTTATGCCACCCTCAAAGAATCTGTTTATGATAGTTTGGTTTAAACATGCAGACCAGTAGCCCGCTGGAGTTCATTTTGTAGGGCTCTGGCAATGCTCCTCCTGTCCCTCCTCACACAAAGGAGCAGATACTAGTACTGATGCTGGGTTGATGCCCGTCTACGGCCCTGTCCAGGTTTCCTCCTGTAATGGCCAGTCTCCTGGTGTCTCCTCCATGCTCATGAGACTGTACTGGAAGACATGGCAAACCTTCTTGACACGGCACATATGGATTTGCCATCCTGGAGGAGCTGGATTACCTGTGCAACCTGATTGGGCTGCAGGTACCACCTCATGCTAACAGTAGTGACAAGGACACTAGCAAAGTGTTAAACTGAAGAAGTATGAGTCAGGAAGGATAAGTAGAGAGCAATTATCCATGGCCACCACCTGCCAAACTATGCCTTTTTTGGAGTTGTCTTGCTGTTCCCACTCCAGCGCACCTGTTGTCACTTTCATTTGTACAAAAACAGGTGACATTGATTCACAATCACTTCTGCTTCCTAACTGGACACATTGATATCCCTGAAGTTTAATAGACTTGTTGTTATACTGTGATGATTGTGTGTTCCCGTAATTTCTTTGAGCAGTGTATTATGATATGAAGAAGAGAGGCATTTCGAAACTACTTTAGTTGTAATTCCGCTCTATACCTTTGTAATTTGATTGAGCTTTTATTCTATTATTTGGTGTTCCATATGATTAGGTTTTATTAACATGCTTTATGTGTGTCATAGATAAGGTCTCATATCTGATGTCAATTATTCCACAATGCTTCTCACTCAGTGTTTTACACTATCCTAAAAATAAGACAACCAGCAATGAGCAAATCAATAAAATATAGGGAAATACAATCACTATACCCTAGCTGATGTCACATCATTCCTAATTTCCCTCAAGTCCTTTGCTGATATTCTTTATATCAATAGGCATTATACCAAATACTTCAGTTATCAAATAACTAATTAGCAAGTAGATCTGCCTCTTGAATGGGTTAGACGATAGGCTAACACTGATAGTAAAATTATGCAAACTGTCACATTTAGTAAACATTCTGTTTACTGCTGACTTTGCCCCCCATTAGCATTCCTTTTTTTGCTAGCAACAACATCAACATTTTTCAAAATCAAGAAAACAAAAACATGTTGGTGATAATATAATAATAGTGGTAGGCATATGGTTAACAATAGAGTGACTTTGGGCCCTATCTTGCACCTGGCGCAATGCAGCGCAAAGTCTGAACGCAAGTGTCTTTGCTAGTTTAAGACCGACCCAGTAGTCATTTTCCCGTCAGGCGCCCGCGTTGTTTTAATAGCAAATGCACCTGCACCCATACTTGCGCCCATGCTGGTCTAACAAGGAGGTGTGTTCAGGATAATTAATTCTGGGTGTATTGCTATCTTGAGGCATCGGAAAGTGATCGCGCCATTGACCAACAAAAACCTGGTTAAAAGTCAATGTCGCAGCATGTCATAGTTATTTTAACTGCAAACTAGTCAAATGCACCTATGGCATAGGCATAGCACGTGCACACAATGCTTGTTGCACACACACAGGGAAGCGCAGCAGCCTGGCTCTTAAAGGGAATGGGAGATGAATCTCTGATTGGTTTACTGCATGTTACTCCCAAAAAAAAACTATGAATTAATGAAGACACTTAGTATAACCCTTTTAGACCATGCATCTGGCGCATGGAACCTTTTATCCGCTGTCAAAATAGCAAAAGTGGATTTGGACACGCCCAAAGCGCACTTGCGCCATGCGCTTCACGCCCAACCGTAAATCTCAGAATTTCTCCCAAATGACGTTCTCAGGAAACTATTTTGAAAACCTAAATTACATTATATGCCAACATATTTAGGGTTTTTTACGTTTGAAATGCATGTTTTATTATTAGGCTATATTTGTACTTCAATTATGTTGCTCCGGTACATTTCGTTTAGCGGATTTATGCGAGAACATTCCATACATTCCATAGCGTACAAAATTATATTGCAACATTCACAGTTAAGGTTAGGCATGAGGTTACTAACGGTTAAGGTTAGATATGATGTTACTGAGGTTAAGGTTAGAATTAAGGTTAGGGTTAACATTACAAAAACCGACAATCGCCTGTCTGCATGACGCAAGCAATGTAGAACAAAACACACACAAAGTGCCGGTCTGGATTTGAACTCGCGAACACTGGCATGCAAGTCGCAGATTTATACGCCCATCCTCCATCCCCGACCTCCGCCCTAGCAAAAACTATGCTATTTACATGCTACGTCATGATCTTCATATGTTCATATTTAACGTTATTCGAGTGTTCAATTTAGTTCCCTACAAACATAATTGACCCTCTCATACGTTCATATTTGACATATTTCGATTTTACAAAATAGTTCCCTCAAAACGTATTTAATGTGATTTAGGGCTGTTCACGCCATGCACTTAGATCGTTAAAATAGGGCCCTTTATGTTAGCTAGAAATAACTCATGTTTGTTAGCTTTAGCACATGTTTGTTAGCTTTAGCACATGTTAGCTAACATTAGCTGATGTTACATTAGCCAACATTAGTTGACTGTCACTAGCATTAGTTGTGATATATGGTTTTATGTACTAGCGTCACTACACAAAGTCAATATTAGCTATCAAGAAAGAGAAAAAATTGCTATAAATATTTGGTCGAGAATAGTTTCGGGTGACATGGGCAACAAGGATTGTATATTCTCCAAATAGATATTTCAATAGAAAAATGTTTTAACATTAGTGCTGGTATGCCTATTTCAAATGTATAATTGAAAACCTCAAGGTTTCTGATCTGTCATTGGCTCCAATTCCTTGCAGGTTTCACAAAAATTGTGAATATATCAAACCTGCCAGAATATATTAGGGCGTCTGGGACAACTCAGACTAGCAAAGATGCAGCTCCAATCTGGGAGTTTTGTCACAGACAAAATAAATTTGTCTTGGACAGCTAAATCAACGCTTAAATCTTGTAGTGTATACTAGGCCTAACTCCCACTAATAGGACTTTATTACCATTCTCTCATATGACAATCCTCCAGTTCTAAAATATAACTATTTTTTGATTATGTAATATTTATTTGTCAAAACGTCAACAGGGTGCCGACATCTACGTGAGACTTATATTCAAGGGTATTTCAGTACTCATATTTGGCGCAGTATATGCAACTTTCTTCGATTTGCTTGTTGACTTATAACTTCCAATCCCCATATACTGTGTTTGGTGGATCATACTTTTTGAATGTATGGCTTTCATTTTATTTCTAATTACATTCATTTCGATGAGCAAAGGCTCCTAATCTATTTTTAACATGTTTAATGATACAATTGAGTAGAGTAAAATAGGTGTCTTGTTTCAAAGGTGGAGTTCCAAGGTAACATCATCACATGATCAATGACGTCCGAAGCTTTTTCTTAGATGCGAAGTTGGTTTCAAAAACATACCACCATCAGACACAATATTTATAATGACTTGTTGTAGGACTCAGTTAGTAGAGCTCAATAGATTCCAGTCAATGGAGTTTCATTATCGTTTTGGAAACAAACTATCTTAATTCCCTTTGAGTGTCAACACGATTATGATGTGTCTTAAGAATCCAGAATTATAGACTGGATGCATGTTTTTTGACTAGATAAGCAGCATAATGGTCAAAGGTATGATACAGCAGTGGGATATGAACCCCATCTTCAAACCTAACATAAATCTACATCATTCACTTCTATTCATTACACCACATAGAGAAATGGATCGCAAAACAGTTAATTTATACCTCAAACATTGTGCTATATTTTTGTAAATTTTATTACAACTGCCATTGCAAGCTGTTCTCATGGTGGTACGTAAAAAAAAATTGTTTAACAAACAGGTGTCAGTGAAGAGTACTGTGTTAGAAGGCTTTGAGTAGGGAACCATTTTTTGCCACAACAGGAAGAATGTCTCAAAGGCTTCAGAAAGCATTGTTTTCTAAGTTAAGTAAACTGTAGATAAACCAAAAAAGTACTTAAGTACAGTAATGAAGTATTAATTCTTTGTTACATTAAACCACTGCCACTAGGCCACTGTTGGCTTCCTGCAGCCTCCTGAGAACTTAATAGTTAAGGGTAATGTATATAAATTAGTGTAATATTTTAATTTGATTGGCTGATGAAAAAGAAAAGGTGGAGTTTCTTTAACCTAGGCAGAGCTGCTTAAATATCAGCCTGTGAGGCAGCTGTAACAAGGTGGCTGTTGGTGGAGTAGTCAGGAGGCAGAATGCAGGAGTCCACATAACACACGTTTATTTACTCAATAATGTAGTTCCGAATTGATGAGTTGACAGTATATATCATGTCAGTACTTAACATGTCCATAATCCCCTTCTAATGCTTCATTGGGCATAGTCACGACTTGAAACTACAGAACACACAGAACTAACTCTTCATCCATAATTACTGCAGTAAATAACGTGTTACCGGCATGGAGAGTAATCATAGAAATATAATGACCGCTCTTCTTCTACACACTTAACTCCAACACGTTACAGGGGAATTCCACACATTGAACCACAAGACACACGAGCAGAGGGGAACATTAAATACACACACTTAATTAAGGACAAGGATCAGCTGATGGTATTTAGGTGACTAACAAGACTGAGGGCACTCGGCATGCACCCCCACCAGCAGAAGGCGCAGTCGGCACTGGTAAGAGGCAGGACATTGACATCAGAGCAGGTTTTTAGACTGCAGGCACTAATGTAAGGCACACCTGACTGGAGGAATACCTCTTTAAAAGCCCGCTTGAGGTGTCAAAGCAGCCTGCCAGCGGTCTCGCTGTCTTAACGGCAGGTGGGCGATGCTGTCTCCGTAGCTGCCTGCGAAGACTCAACAATGAAATAAATAAATTGGGAAATATGAAATAGTGAAATAAATCATTAAATACAGAAATATTTAAATAAATGTATAAATACACCATTAAATAGTTACATGTTTTTTATTCATTATTTTATTTATCATTTAAATTATATATTTATCTTTTTATTTATTTATTTATTTCATGGTGTATGTATACCAGTGTGAAGTTTCCCCCCCCCCACACATGCTCCAAATTGACTCAAAATAGGCTCAATTGTTTGTGCCTCGTTAGTGCTGGTTTGTGCAGCTAAAAACTATGGTTTTTTAGATAATAAATTATATTTTATAGGCCATCGTGAGGTCACTCAGCCCCCCCCCACATGTTCCAAATTCACTTGAAACAGGCTTAATTGTTTGTGCTTCGTTAGAGCAGGTTTGTGCAGTAAATATTTTCATTTGTGGTACTATGTTTTTTTAGATATTAAATCATATTATATAGGTCATTCTGAGGTCACTCAGGCTAAATACTTTGTGCTTCATTAGTGCTGGTTTGTGCAGGTGCAAGTTTAATTTTTAAGACTGTCTTTCTATATCATACAGTTGAAGATGTCACACTGTAAGATTTAGTCACTCCAAAAGCACATACCTCCTTCGGCCGAAACTCCTTCTAGTTAGCATCAGCAAACCAATGGAAAGAACTACAAAAATCTCTGAAACTCGAAAACCCCGCCTCCATCGCCTCTTTTAAATCACGAGTATCAAGGCTGTCTGATCACACTACTGTACCTCTACCGATTTGATCTAGTGCCTTAGTTTTTGCCCTATGGTGCCTTTGCATGCAGCTACACATCCTATTATTATCTTATATATCTTAATTATTGTTTGTCATTTGCACAATATCTATTTGCACGGTTATTCTCAAAGGTTGTTTTGCCTTGCCACTTTACATACCATTTGATCTACCTCTCTAATGCAGACTTCTGTTGCACTACTGTATATATACTATAATGCACATACATAATATATGTTTTCCCTCTATTTTATTCCCCTATGAAATGTGTGTAATTCATGTGAAACGTTATGTCATCTTACACCTGACAATTGCATAGGAAGAGTGCTACATTGGCATTATGAATATATACATATATATATATATATATATACACACATATATATATACACACATATATATATACACACACACATATATATATATATATATATATATATATACACACACACACATATATATATATATACATATTTATATAATATGAGTGGTGTTCAGTGTAAAGCAGGGTGGGAATAGAATAAGAACCAAAAAGAAGTTGTTACTTCTGAAAGGAATCCACGACACTCAACTATGATATACATTAACTACGATAACTGTAAGTTAAAAAGTACTTTAATTAAATAGCTTGGCATTCTAAAAACACAGACGTGTTGTGGCTTATAGGCCTTCTTCAGGGTGCATGTAACAATGACATGGAGAATATACATTTAAATATGAAATGAAAAGGGAGGGGTCGGAATTATACCAATAAACGCAGCTCTAAGGTAAATAATGAGGGATATAACATATAAATATTTAAACTGATGAAAACAATATGGCTGTGATAATGGAGCTGAGGAGGAGTTGAGGTTGTGGGAGGAAGAAGAGGAGGACGAGGAATTTTTCTTCAGGGACATAGAGGAGGACTGGGATTACACTAGCTCACAGGTCCAGGGTGTGGGCCAGCTTACTAGGGCCCCCCGTCTGGGTGTTAGAACCCCTAGCCTTCCACTGAACCCCATAGTTCTCAGGCCACCTCCATCACCCCGCTGCCTTCCTCCATTAGCCCTCTGGCTGGCCCCCCTAGCCTACAGGCTAGGTTAAATAGCTCCAAGGCTAGTGTAGTCTGTCATGAGGCTAGCCGTTCCACTAGCTCTATAGCTAGATCTGTCTTGGCCCTCCTAAACGTGCAGCTAACTCAGTAATTGCCTCTAGCTCCCAGGCTAGTTTAGTCAGCATAGAAGCTACACTGCAAAAATTGACTATCTAAATATAAGAAAAAAAAACTTTAATTGAGAAGATTCAGACTATAAACAAGTGAAATTAACTGCCAGTGGGGTAAGACAATAACACTTGGTAAGATTTCTTGAAATAAGAAAAAATATCTAGGCTCTAGAAAAGTGAGTAATCACTTGAATTAAGTGTTAAAACACTCAATCCATGCACTCTTATTAAGTCAAATAAACTTAAAACTAGCTTATCAATCAAGTTTCTTTCTGAATTAGAGTGAACATATCTTAAATCTAGTGCTACTAAACAAGATGATTCCTCTTAATTCAAGAGTAGTTATCATTAGCTTTTCTGTCTAAAAATGAGAAGGTGTTTACACAAAAATCAAGCACACAATGACCAATGTCTACAATTATTTATTCTAGCAAAAACAAAAAGTTTACTTGTGGGTTATCAAAATATTTACTCCAAAAAATGCCCTTCTTGAAAAAATTTAAATAATGTTAAATCTGGTCAAATTGTCCTGTATCAAGCAAATAAATCTGCCAATGGGGTAAGCAATTTTAACTTGCCAAGAATTCTTGAAATTAGCAGAAAAGTCTTTATTCCAGAGCATATCAGAACATAAACCTCTGATTTCAAAATAAAGGCTGTAACAAGTTTATTTTTCCAAGAAATGCACACTGTTCCTTACTGCGATACACCAAAAATGTAGAACAAAAGAAAACACATCCTCTAGTATAATTAGTCTAAACAGTAACAATGCACACACCATCTCTCCATTTCAAGTGACATATCAATTTCAATGATGCTCAGTAATGAAATGTGAGCTACATGTTTCAACAAACACCTTTTGAGATTATCTACTTACTTGATGAATGCTTGCCATTCAAACATGGCTTTCCTATATGAATGGGTTACATCGCACATCTCATCTCCCAGCACCTTGGTTTGCAACAGACAAAAGTGTGGCAATAGACTTAGGATACAGTAGGTCAAGTGAAGGCCAAGAGGCCCCTCATACTACATGTCTTTTTTAAATGTTGTCACTGGGAAGGCCTTGGGGTCTTCTGAGGGCTAGATAACAAAATAGTCAATGTAGAATATTAGGAAACATCAGAAAACAAGTAACATGTTTCATTCAGTACTGCAGTAAAGTTTCACATATCACAGTTTGAACCATCATGCCTTTCATACCCATGAGAATCAAGGATATACAATCATTTTTGGCTTCTTCAAAAAATAAGTAATTAATGTCACAATGAAGAATTGTTTGCTTTATTTAAAATTGCTTTTTTAAAAGATTGACTAGTTTTGACTGGCAAAATGGCAGAAATGAGATGAGTCAACAAAACCTTTCTTTTTAGTGTATTCTGTGTACACAAACAATGTTCTCAATGCTCGAGTTTATGTGCACAGACCCTGCTGATACTTAGAGCAATGTTTCATGTTGTGTCAAGCCTTCTTAGTGTTTTAAAAATAGCGATTTTGATGGCGTCATAGCAATGCCCCTATCCCTCCCGTTCTAAAGGCGATTTGACCGAAACCAAAAATAAGAAAAATCTTAAAAGTTGTGTTTCCATCCTAATTATGCTTTAAGTGAAAGTTTGACTCGAGTACATTCAAAAAAAGACATTAGGTTGCATTTTGGCGAGAGTTGCGCTTTAAGGGTTGAAGTTATTGTAGACCCTTGGTTGTTGTTTGTATGTAGGCCATGGTTATTCAAATATTGTTATAGGGTGGAAAGCTTTTAATGTCCCTGCATGAAATACTCACCGTAAGAACATGACCTTGCTGCTTGAGCCCAGCTTCTTTGGTGGTGCAGTGCCGGATGGGATGAGCAATGGCAGTGCTGGGAAAACTGCAATCGCTTGTTCCACTGGTTTGAAAGAACCCCCCCAAAAAGGTACAACATTTTAAACTCTAATGCTGTCTAAAATAATAAAGTTTGAAATTTCTGTGTAAGTGTACTTTTGAACTTACCTCTAAAGTTCTTGGAGGCTTATAGCTTGCTTCATCACACCATAACACTGAACCCTAAGAGTAGAAGGGTGATGGTGCCCTCTGTTCCAAGTCGTTGCCCCTCAGAGTGTCTCACCTGCTCCAAATCAATGTCAGTGAATAAGACGTATCCTGGGATGGATAATTTAGAAAGTTTTGAAGTGCTGAGCTCACCCTGCATGGCACAGTCTCAGCTTTCAACTGCTGATGAACCTTGGATTTCAATATGCTCAGTCTCCCCCCCTGAAATGCAGATGTGAACTCTTAAGAAAGAGGACACACAAATGGATATCTAATTATCATTAAGTTTGTTCATTTTGATCATTTGGCTGAGACTTTCTTTATATTGATGTGCTTCTATTTTGTATCATTCAATGTTTATATATTTTTGATTGGCTATCAATATCTTCTTTGTGTTGAACTTTTTTGGTACAGTATGAAATAATTGTGTGCATCTTATATTTTTCTGTCTTATCGTTCTACACCTGTCCCAAACTGTTTTGAAATGGGACGACTGGACGCCACTGATTTAATAAATATATTCTGTGGTTTCTTAACTTTTAGGCTCACTTGTAGCCAGAGTTGAGTAAGTTACTTATTAAACATTACTTTTACAGTTGTCAAAGTAATCGGATGACAGTAATCAGATTATTTTTAACTAATGTAAAATTAACTTAACTTAAAAAGTAACTTACCCAACTCTGCTTGTAGCTAGCTAAAGGCTAAACACTGCTAAATAGCTGTTTGCCCTTGCTAGCAAATGTTTGAGTTTGTGTTCATGGAAGGTGTTAATGTTCCCTATCTGGCTAGCTAGCTAAATTAGCTAATGGCTAAAGTTACAGACAGCTAAATTAAACCATGGAACATTTTTATTGAAAAATGCAACATGAATACAATTATTTATTTACTTAGTAAAGCTTTAATATAAAGTGTTACCAAAGAATCAGTGATGTAGTGGAGGCTAAACGCACGTAAAATTCGGAAAATAGCGTTTACCCACCTCCAAAGTGCGTTTATCCACCTCTAAATTGCGTTTATCCACCTCTAAATAGCCTATTTTTCCTAAGCCATTCTAAATTAATCGTATGTCATTTTAGTTTCATATTGTTCGTTATTAGTTTCATAGGTTATTAAACCTAAAACGAAGTCTATCCATATTGCGCTGCATTATAGTATTGAGAATGAGAAGGTGTCGTCATGACACAGCGCCCCGCCCCCAGCCTACACTATCGCGTCTCATGTAATGAATGGATTTAAAAAATGGATATCCGCCAGTTTATTAAGCGCCGTGAAGACAACAACCCTTCTCGACTACAAGCCCTAAGTGAGTGAGCTCGGAAAACAGTACTGAACTTCATGTTTTTTTAGGTTAGTTTAGTTCACGCACGGTAGATTCATGCCACTGACTCAACAAGCCGTGGTGTTGATTAGGTTACCCCTTTCAGTCACGAAGTTGCAAGTCGCTTCTACCTTTTCCCATACGCCCATATTACAAGTAAAATTCAGGAAAAATATTGTCAGATAAATAACTGGATGTAATTGCCACTGAAAGTTGACAAAAAGCTCCCTTTGCTAGTCAGCTAGTTAATGTTATATAAATATTAACCAACTGTGTTTGCGGTGTAGTCTGAAATAGAGTTTAATTTATAATAATTACCTCACCAATAAAGCACAATCGAGA
>JACXGM010004093.1:0-10706 GCA_016801145.1 Umbra pygmaea | reverse complement strand
CCAGCGGCCTGCCCACAGCCTCCAGCGGCCTGCCCACAGCCTCCAGCGGCCTGCCCACAGCCTCCAGCGGTCTGGACACAGCCTCCAGCGGTCTGCACACAGCCTCCAGCAGTCTGCCCACAGCCTCTAGCAGTCTGCCCACAGTCACCCACGCCTCAGCCCCTCCTGGCCACGGACCTGGAAATACTACTCATCCCTCCACCGCCGGGAGTTGAGGTTGATGCCTTCTGGGAGGAGGTCAGGACCCCTGCTCAGCCGTTGCTGACGTCCGGACCCCCTGCTCAGCCGTCGCTGACGTCAGGACCCTCTGCTCAGCCGTCGCTGACGTCCAGACCCTCTGCTCAGCCGTCGCCGACGTCCAGACCCCCTGCTCAGCTGTCGCCGACGTCCGGACCCCCTGCTCAGCCATCGCCGACCTCCGGACCCCCTGCCGCCGGGGCTCGCAGACACCCTGCTTGTGCCGGGGCTCCCTGTTGCACCTGGTCCAGGGCCGCCTGAACTGGCTGTCCCCTGGCCGCCTGACTGCCTGTCCCCTGGGCGCCTGAACTGCCTGTCCCCTGGGCGCCTGAACTGCCTGTCCCCTGGCCACCTGAACTGCCTGTCCCTCCATTTCCCTTGACCCCGGGCCCTCTGTTTACCCTGACCCCAGGCCGCCCTCTGTTCCCCCGGGCCGCCCTCTGTTCCCCCTGACCCCGGGCCGCCCTCTGTCTCTTGTCGTTCAATGTATTCTGTTACTCGTTCCGTGTCTTGCTCACCTCTTTGTATTTAGTTCAGCCCCACGTGGCAGTTTTGTTCTCGAGTATTTAGAATAAAAGTCATTGGATTATAGCAAACCCTTCGCGCCTGTCTCTCTCTCCATTACAGTGAGGAACCGTGACAATAATGTCATCAATACATTTACCATACCAAAGTATTTTATTAAGAAAAGGATTAGAGTCATTGAAAATATACATTTTCTCCCAAAGTCCTAAAAACAAATTTGCATAATTGGGCGCAAAGCAAGCACCCATGGCTGTACCTTTTACTTGTCTGAAAAGTTGGTCTTGAAAAAGAAATACATTATTATTTAGAGTCCATTCGGTCATCGGAAGGAGGAGGTCCATAGGAGGTGTGCTTCCCTCTGGTCTCAGTTGAAGGCCGTGTTTTAGAGCATGAAGGCCTTCTCTGTGTACTATGTTACTATATAAGGACTCAAAATCCATTGTCACCATATACGAATATCCCACATTGTTCAACTCCATTAGTTTATTCAATATATGAGTTGTGTCTTCTTATACCTTTTTGCTTTTATCTTGGCCAGGTCGCCATTTCAAATGAGAAACTGTTCTCAACGTGCCCATAAAAATAAATTAAAATAAATATATTTTAAACCAGGGGTGCCCAATAGGTCGATCGCGATCTACCAGTCGATCGCAAAGACAATGCTGGTAGATCGCACATTTTTAATAAATGCTTTTGCTACATTTTTTTTTCATCAAAATAAATATAACAACATCATTACTTGTTTTTTTCTGACTTGCACTTAACAAATAGATTTGGACAAGGCAAGATTTCTGTTTATTCAGTTGCCATGACAACTAACGTTTAGCTGCCTCGCGATTTCCAAGAGTTTCGGACTCGGAGCACAGAGCGCAAAACAGTGAAGCTTGCATTAGGCCTAATGTCCGTATTCAGTAGCACATATGACATTAATTTGCAAAATACAAATGTAAAATAAATTCCAAACATTTGAAAATGAGTGCGGTACCAAGCAAAAAGCCTAAAACTTACCATTTCCATGTTATGTCCTTTTCTTAATGCATTTGTCTGATCTGCCAAACAAGTAGCCTATTGCTATTCCAAAGAAAGGAAACGTTGACAAACATTTTCGTACACTTAATAAAATCTATGACAATGATTTTTCTGTATGAAGCGAGCTTAGAAGAACAAAGGTGAAAGAACTGAAATCTCAATTAACTGGTCAACAGTCCCTTTTTACTTGCCCAAGCCTAAAAGCAAAGGCATCCACAAAGGTATCATTACGGTTGAGTCACATCATCATAAACTGGCTCTTGTAATCTGTTGTGTTGTAGCTGTTTTGAGTTCAGTGTTTCTCTCCTTATATAGATGAAGAATTCCACATAGAGATACATGCAGTAGTAGCAACAAGCATTTGAAGTGTATTTTTTTCAAATAAACTCTTTTTAAGTTGGTAGATCTCATTGAGTTGAAAATTTTAAAAGTAGATCATCGTGCAAAAAAGTGTGGGCACCCCTGTTTTAAACAGTAAATGTCCATTAACACACAGATTTGATATTACTTAGTAACTGTGTTTATAAAGTATTTTCTGTTATTGTCTTGAAGGATATGTAGGTAAAATTATAGAAAAACTAATAAACAGTCTTGTTAAAATAGGTAGCTAATCCTTTTAATTTTTTCTTTTTGTTGGTTTTCTTACAGAATACAGGAACTCTGCAATATAACCCAGACATGTAGGTACATCTTTCCAAACCAGTGATTCCTCAGACCTTTCCATATCAAATAGAGGCAAAGTCGAGAATCATTCCTTACCATGTTATATTACATGCACTCACAAACTTTAAGATTTTCCATATATATATATATATATAACAGAAATATAACAGATAAATACTTGCAGCACCTCCAATCCCACTGATATAACACTACAATTGAAACAATACTGAACAGGTGCTTTACTGCTCCAGGTGCGTGTAATTGTGCTTCAGCCTGCTTGTCCATGGTGGGAAGACGAGGAGGGAAACCCGGAGCCTATGTGACAAATGTAGATAGGAAAATACAGCGATGTAATTTTATCCAACTTATTGCTCTCTAATGGAGCGAGTTCTTATAGTAAATACATTAATAATTTAAAAAAATATTTTGAGTGAATTTGGAACATGTTCGGCAGGGAGATTTTTTACCCACATTGTATTTGAATTCAAATTTGTATAGATATTAATATTGTTACAGATCTTCATAATAAAGGCTTTAAACAATATTTTATATGCTTGTTCAATGAACCATAAACAATTAATGAACATGAACATGTGGCACGGTTGTTAAGACACTAACAACAGCCGGTGGGCGATTAAGGCCACAGTTATGAAAACTTAGGACACTAAAGAGACCTTCCTTCATCCACTGAAAAACACCAAAAGAAAGATGCCCAGGATCCCTGCTCACCTGTGTGAACGTGCCTTAGGCATCCTGCAAGGAGGCATGAGGACTGCAGATGTGGCCAGGGCAAGAAATTGCAATGTCTCTACTGTGAGACCACTAAGACAGCGCTACAGGGAGACATGAATGACAGCTGATCATCCTCACAGTGGCAGACCACGTGTAACAACACCTGCACAGGATTGGTACATCCAAACACATGCGGGACAGGTACAGGACGCTAGGAATGCACAATCCCTCCATCAGTACTCAGACTGTCTGCAATAGGCAGAGAGAGGCTGGACTGAGGGCTCATAGGCCTGTTGTAAGGCAGATCCTCACCAGACATCACTGGCAACAGCATCGCCTACTGGCACAAACCCACCAAAAAATTGTTCTTCACTGATGAGTCATGGTTTTGTTTCACCAGTGGTGATGGTCAGACTCATATTTATCGTACTATGGAGCGGGATCGACTTTGATGTGGAGGGTCCATCGTGGTCTGGGGCGACCATCTCAGCGCTGTGCGCTACAGGAAAGACATCCTTCTCCCTTGTGTGGCAGTCTTCCTGCAGGCTTATCCTGACCCTCCAGCATGACATTGTCACCAGCCATACTGCTCAATCTGTGCATGATTTCCTGCAAGACAGGAAGGAATGTCAGGGTTCTGCGATGGCCAGCATCGAGCCCGGATATCAATCCCATTTAGCACGTCAGGGACCTGTTGGATCGAATGGTGACGGGTAGAGCCATTCCACCCAAAAATTGGCCATGAATTTGCAGGTGCCTTGGTGGGAGAGTGGGGTAACTTCTCACAGCAAAAACGGGCAAATCTGGAGCAGTCCATGAGGAGGACATACTTAATGCAGCTGGTAGCCACACCAAATACTGACTGTTACTTTAGATTTTTATCCCCTTTTTTCAGGGACACATTATTCCATTTCTGTTAGTCACATGTTATTGGAACTTGTTCAGTTAATGTCTTAGTTGTTGATTCTTTTTCTGTTCATACACATATTCAATTTGCTGAAAATTACAGCAGTTTTCTTTCTGAGTATATCTGTCATGAGGTGTTTTATTTATTTTCTTTGTCATTCAAACCTTAAGGCACAAAGCCTTCCAATAAATCCCATGACAGATATTTGCAATATGTATATACAGTATAACAGAAATAGCATAGATGTGTGAATACTAGGAGGTACTGCAGAGTGTGCATTGACTGGTCAACAATAACCTTTGAAATGAATTCCATATCACTATGCATACATCTCGCCTGATAATTAAATCATGATTTTTTTTATACCGTATATTCTAGAAGATGTTTGAGGACTCGTGAAAAGGATTACTTGAAAACAAATCTTAACATTAAATAAATCCACCCCTATAAAACGGATCCTGTATTCAGAGGCACATAAGGCCAGTTGTAATATGTCTTTCTGTGACAATACATAATTACAATGAGCAATTAAGAGAATGGGGACAGTGCACAATCCATCACACGGTTCAAATGCTCTATCAAGAGATGACTTGATAAGTTGCCTTGCCTATTCCAGTTAACATGGTAATAAGTCAACTCCTAACGATCTATGTCCTCCACAAAGCCATGGCCACAGACTGCTCACACGTTTCCTGGTAAACTAGCATATTGAAATGGAAATGAGAAATCAAGGCTTATCTGATGTGTCATTGTCGTATTAAGGTGATAAATGCTGGGCTTTTATGTGGCACGTTATAAAGACATATTAAATTGACTAAAACATGACGTATAACATATTTTTTTAAGTAGTCAGTAAAGTAGTACGTACCAAATGTTATATATTATTTGTTTGCACTGCAGAAACAACTAAGGGATAGCAAACAGACTTATTTCACTGGTGAAATGTGGAGCTGGTGATGTGTTTTTCCTTCTTTTTTTGGCATATTAGAGATATCAATCTGTTTTTGTAAGCAAGACAGTAAACAAAAGTATAAATAAATAAACATTTAAAAGGCTATGGAAACCATGATTTCTTTACTAACATAATGTGTTTCCCTAAATTATGAGTCAATGCTATTATCACATTTAAAATCTCAGATTACAACAATATACAAGGACCTTGAGCCTTCTGTCCAATGGCAAAGTGCTATCGGGGGAGAAGTCTAGATTAAAGTGGCAATCCTGTCTTATTTTCACCTCATCTTACAATTGCTTGATAAATATAGCAAATATAGCGTTGTGGTCAGAGCATTTGATCAGTAACCAAAAGGTTGCTTGATCAAATCTAGTGACAACAAGGTGAGAAAAAACTACAAGGCAGTTAAACCAAATTGCTCCCTGGTCAGCCATAAGATAGCTCTGCACACCTCTCCAATTCTGAGAGGTCTGGTTTAGTGCAAAAGCTAACTCTCGGTTAGACCTTGTGTGCTCTGTTTAACATTTCCCTTTCCAGTGACATTACAAGTATTCATCAGACTAACTCCCTGAATGCTCTAGACCTCAAAGTTAACAGCTCAAAACATGTTTGTTTTTCCATTTATTTTAGTGGAAATTTAAAAAAAAGATATTAGTGAATAAATCACAGTGTACGTCCATACATATCTGTTATATACTGTATAGTATACAGTGACTAGACTTGACTGTCATCTTAAATTGAGCTATTAACAACCATATTGGTTGAACCACTACAAATATCAACATGTTTTGAACAACAAGAATTTGGACAATTAAATTCACAGTTTTCTCAAATTAGACAGCTGTCAAAGTCTTGTCTGGACTCTAGGCTTTGCATTTGCATTTACAGTTGGTTGCTTGTGTCTGACAAAAAAAGAAGAAGTGTCAATGTATGTTCGAGTTGGTAGTTAGTATGCAAGTAAATCAGAATATATCAATTAGAGAAAAAATCATGAAGTACTTTAGGAAGAAAAGACTGGTTAGAGCAGTAATGGCAAATGACCTGCTAGACTAAGGAAGACTATTTGACTATATACGTATATTTGACTATTTGAATATTTTAGACACTGTCCCAATTACATGGCTGCTGTTTAATTAGGCAAATGCATATTGTAATGGATTTCGATTTATTCCAACACTGCTAGTAGAATGACGACTGGTGACGACATTAATTGTTTGGCTAGCTATGCGTAAATAATTAACTAGCAAGATAACTAGCCCTACTACAAGCTCTGTTTTAGCATTGGCCATGTAGTTAGTTTGTTGTCTATCACTATTTTATAGGCTAGGAGCCTAATTTCTGCTGTACTCTCATTTTGCTATCTCCCTCTAGCTCCTCAGGCAAATTTCAGTCATTCTGGACCACACACATGCAAGTGATGCACACATACAGTACACACAGAGATACTATATCTTGGTTGTGTTACTCCACCCTTGTATTCACACAACACCCATTGAAGGAGAGGGTCTGAGAGGAAATACCTTCTCTTTCTGTGGGGAGACTCAGAGATGGGACTCAAGGAGAGATATTCCCAGTGTACCACGATTTGGACCAGCACATCCTAATCTCAAAGTCCATAGCAAACAAGGTATATTTACAAATTGAGAGTCCTCTCACAGTATTATTACCTTATCTCCATTGCTATTCATTGCAGACCCCGACTCTGTTTTAACTGAGCATTTTTGCCTCTCTGTTTTAATGTTTGCTTGTGACAGGCTAAGCTACACATTGTTTTTCAGTGTCAATATAGCTCGCTGGAAATCTCCAGCCAAAGCATTAGATTTGGTGGAAGATTCCTGGGTGCCCTGTACTTTCCACGTTAACCACAGTGTGCCACTGAAAGAGGGACACAGGGTAAATTGCTTCAGATTCTATCATCAATCTCTATCTGCTGCCAGAACCATCTTACAAAATGACCAGAGCAACAGCATGCAGACTGAGGCCGGAGTGTTGAAACTGCCCCTCACTCTAACTGGCCCAGTTAAAAAAGATTGTCCGTGTGACAGGCCATGAAAAGACCTGTCTGGTAGAATGTTGGTGTATTGCCGGATTTAGACTTTATCTCTGCTCTGCAAAAAAGATTCCAGTTTAGTCGATAGTCGGTTCAATTGCTCTACAAAGTGGAGTTGAAGTTAAAATAGCAGTAAAATGTGTTGATGTAAAGGTTAACGTAAAATAGTAAGTGTTAAAGATTTTAATGGAGATTACACACCTGTTTGACCCAGTGGTTGATAACGTATTTGACTGAGACAGAAAACCTTTAACTGAGGAGCCACTGAACAGCCCAAAGAGTGACTACACTTTTGGTGACACAGTAATAGTCCTGCAATATGTGATTTTATGTGTAAGTACAAATGTGGAGCATCAGAAAACTGTCCTACAGCAGAAAGTTACAATGTATTTTGGTAATCAACTGCATATATTCATTTTATAATGTTCAATTAAAATCTGAATCACCTTTATTCTGAATTGTGCATTGTATTATTATGCAACTAGTGATAGTCAACATGGAGACACAATATCCGATCATGGCCTACAGTTATACACAGTGGGTGGTGAGTATATGAGGTATTATAACGATGAGTTCAATAAACATGGATCTGCCTTTCATGTACTCATGTAGAGTATCAGTATGGCATATCAATATGCAGGCTAGTGAACAGAAGGTGGAGTGCAGTACAGTGCAGATATTTCATTTACAGTTTGGATCTGGCTTGATGTGGTAACAAAGCCTTATTAGTCTCTGTAGAACAGATGGCCGGCTGCTGAACGGCCACAGCATTGAAAATGAAACTGTTCAGGATCAGAGATTTTTGGGTCATGATTGACCTGTACTATCCGTCTGCCTTGTGCCTGCCAGAGGAGAACCCCGAACATGAGTTCCTGCATTAGACATTTAGCAATTTGAGACGAGTGGCTTAAGCCTAAATCTGGCATCTTTGGACATCTTTGGACCGGCACGTCCAGGCAAACCGCGCTCTTGCTCTCCATCCCAGAGATGTGTCACAGTTCAACAGCTGCTCTCTGCTACATGGTGATACCTCCCAAGGATCAATATCCAATTCGCACTGCGTTGCCTTTACCCGATAACCACCGTCCACAACGAATTACTCGTCCTGAAATCTGTCACACCTTCATAGCCTTTGTCCATGTCGACCTTCCTTAATGAGGAGATTGGCTTACAATAGCTCCTCCCACCGCCCCCTGGCATTCACACTGCAGTAGTATGGTACAGAGTAACCAGGAGGTGCCTGGTTCTGTCACGGGCCTCATTAAAATGCTATTGTGCATATAGGGCTACAGCTCAGAAGGCAATATCCAGTAGTACCAGACTATGGACTATAAAGTACCCTGAGTTACATAGCATGACTGTTCAAGATTTCAAAGCCACTGCTCTTGTAATAACGCCCTTGTCATCCAGTTGAATAGGAGATTGTCTTGAATTCCATTGAGCTGTCAGTCAAGTACACCAACTTAACATAGATCTCCAGCACTCAACAATGCCATCCGTCAAATACGTAACTGACTGTAGTGGTTATTACAGAGAGGGAACATGCAGCATTTACAAAGCATGTCAGCTGCGGCAGGGACGTGTTCTCTCTTCCAGCACCATTTCCAGCAGGATTACGTATGCTGTAATTATAACTGAATACCACCCTGTGAGTGGGGCCTACTCTGACACATGAAACAACATCATATGATTTATTAAAACAGAATTTGTCAGAGAACATGCTGACAAGTCTTAACTTAAGACAAGAACCGAGTCAAGAGAATAGTTGCCTAAATGATTCCCTTTAAGGAATCATGACAAAAACGGAACATTTTTTTTGGAACATGTACACAATAAACACTTAAGTTCCCTTACCATTTTATCAGTGGAGTAGTAGTTAAATGTGTTTCTTTTATCAGGCATTTAATTGTCTTTTGAATATGATTAGTAGTTGGGTAATTAGCCTGAGATAATTGTGAAGAGAACCCCAGTAGGCTGACTGATTAAACCCAGATGGAATCACCTGGTAATTGCTGTGATAGGCGAACATTAATGTAAGAATTTAGCTCAGAGAAAAAAGTGTGTATACCTTTCAGTACATTTTTCAAGTTGCACCAGCTGTGTTCCTCCTCTGCACCACATCCGGCAGTATTAAACAAGAAAAATAAACGATATGCCTATTTCTGACAATTGGTGTTTCATCACATTGATTTATCACTGCCGTGCAGTATACTATTGCAGCTTCAAGTCTTGTGAAAGTTGATTGTGAGAGGTTAATCGTCACAGATATCAGCTAAAATCATGTATAATGGGGTGTTACATTATGGAAACTCTCACGTTTTCCTGAATTCCATGCATGTATATGCATAACTTCCGAAGAAGCAGAATAATGGGTTATGTAGTGTTGTCTCACACAAACATAGCCATTTCCGTGCCTCAGTGAGTCATCAATCAAGTTCTGATTATTGTTTTTTTTTCTCCAGGACACTTGTTAGAAGCTTTCATGTTTGCAACAGTGATGATTAATGATATAGACAACTAGATACAGTATTTTTATGGATTGGAACAATGAACATCCTTTACAAGTAAGAACAACAGAAAAAAAAGAAAATGCCAGACTACCAGGTTTAAGTCGGTCCTCATTGTTATGGGTTTAACACACTAAATGTTTACACCATATGCTTTAGTTCATTATGGTTAAATGTTTATGGTCTCATATGTTTAAGAATCACTTCTCTGAGTCACTGGTGGCACCAGGAATGGTTATGCAAATGAATGGGACAATGTAATACATTAATGTTTCAAAAGGGCCATACTTTGTCTTCTTCATTGTTATTTTTAGACATTAATGTAACTGCATGCATTGTTTATGATTTTTTTAAGGACAACATTCTATTTCCCAATATAATATTTTCTTGGACCAACTGAATATGTCAATCAAAATGATATCATGTATGAACAATTTTGAGTTCTCCTGATGATATTTTTTCACATTCTGGATGATCACAGATGGCTGCAGTTCCTCTTTTCTCTGTTGTTATAATTTCCCTTTCCCCAGAGAGATTAGATACATCTACAATATACTACTCTTCTCAATGTCTATGACAAGTCAACAACAGATGTAATTAACTTGGGACCCCAAACATAAACAATAATGATTTTCTAAATCACCAAAGATTCTAAAAATGAATTTCATTTCAAATATCCGTCCTCAATTATTTCCTTGAATTATAATAAAATACTTTAGTATATGATTGTGTCTCAATGAACTGTATGTGAAACAGCTTTGTAAATTTTTTTTTATTGATCTCTGTTTTATCTTACTTGTCAATCTGCATTGTTCACTAGATGTGTATGTTTATTTAACATAAAGAATATACTGCATAATGTAAGAGCTCCAGTCTTCTGACCATGCATTCAGATACAAACCATTACATGGAGAATGTAGTTGCATGCCCTATGCCAAACAGTAATTTATATATGGATTTTGAAAATACATGGATTACATGGAGAATGTAGTTGCATGCCCTATGCCAAACAGTAATTTATATATGGATTTTGAAAATACATGGATTACATGGAGAATGTAGTTGCATGCCCTATGCCAAACAGTAATTTATATATGGATT
>JACXGM010004092.1:0-39188 GCA_016801145.1 Umbra pygmaea | reverse complement strand
ATATATATATATATATATATATATATATATATATATATATATATATATATATATATATATATATATATATATATAGGTACTATATTTATAAACTATTCTGACCTGGCTTTCCAATGTGCAGAACGATATCGTGACTTAAGATTAAGTGGGAGTGGCAGCAACCTGTGTATGTGTTTATCAACAATTGATTCATCATACATTTTCTTCCGACCATTTGTTATAATATTACACGTCCATCATGTCATAAAGCCTACAATTGAATAGCTATAATGTATATAGTTGATTAAGAAAGGGATGAAAACGAGCTGTTTCCCTAAAATTGCTATTCCAAGGTAGAAAATTGTTGCAATGCTTAAACATACAATGACAGAAGTACTGTAAATGGCCAACTGTTTTGCCATGACAATACATCAGCTATCCAGTTTCCCCCTTACAAACCACATGTAATACGTCGTTATACGATCCTGTCTGCACCACTAAAGAATTTGCTTGTAAACAATTCCTCAGTTGATGCTATTTTGATGTAAAAGCATTTGTGAAACAACCAGTAGCCTATATCTGACGTGGTAATAGTAACTGAGTAGTCAAGTCTGATAAAGGGAACGTTAATTTCTTACCGTTACGCATTTGTTAAAATCTTGTCTTAGCCTTGGTGATTCAGTCATCCGACACTTGCAAAATGATGAAAAAGTCCCTTCTTTCAAAAGTCGTGTGGAGCTTTGACTTTTGAAATAGTATAATAACTTTTATTAAGCCAAGTTGCGTGTGGAACTGCGAAATCCTCGCGCATCGGTCTCCCAGGTGGAGCTGAAGGGAACTGTCCTTGGTTCTGTCGAGCGCAGATTGGCAGGACTGGCAAATTCCTCTACGTTCTTGACGACATAGTTGTGCCAGAAGTTCCACGTGCCGACTGTAGCATACAAGCCTAGTATCTACGACTTGAAACAGACATAAAAACCAGACTAGATAAGTAAACAGTTACATAACTAAAAATATTTAGGCGAGCGCTCCCCAAAATCACGAAGCGCGCTATAAAAATATGACGCTGGTCATTACCTCTAACTTATTAATGATGATACGATTATTTAATGATTATGTAATTTGTAAGTCTATTACCACTTAAATTATGCCATGGCAGAGATACAGCCCCTTCTATGCGTGGAGTTCGTATCAATTTCAAAACAGGCGTAGCCCTGACTATTGAGGAGGTCAGCGTGGAGCTCGTGCGCTAAACTCTGCAGCCCAGACCCAGTTAATTGATGCGCTTAAGAGTCTCGCGTGCAGGTGTTTATATTGTTATACTTTTTTGCAGTTTTTGTGCTTGCAATGCAGCTGGTACTGTGTTATTACTATGCAATGGAAAAAAGCTAGTTGGAAATTTGATATCGATATTGCTGTAAATGAATGCTGCGCAGATGGCTCAGTGGTTAGGGAGTCCGACTTCTATACGGAAAGTAATGTAGTAAAATGTAATGCTCTCTTATAATACCCCTTTTAATGAAATAAATACATAAAAATAGCCCTATCAGTTAATAGTCGATCTATCAATTGCTTTTGACAGGTTCTCCATAATTTGTTTCTGATTCTAGATTTCATCACCAGTAAATAAATAAATAAATGGCAAAATAGCTTGATCTCTAATCAATAATGCAAAACACTGGACTATACAGATTTGCTGATATTCTTATATCGTTAGAATGTTACAATGTAAGTTGCATGTTCAGATACAGAGATAGCTGAAGCATTCGGACTATAGTTCCCAATGGGAAATAGCATTGAATGACTTATAAGTGAACTAAAAAATGTGTTACAAATGTGAACTTGAACAATTAGCTTTTAAAATTTGTAGAATGGGGCGTATTGAGGACCCTTATAAGGATTTATAAAGACATTTATATATTAGTTTATTCAACTTGTGAAGAGATTGGGAAATACTGAGAGAAAATGTATACAGCCAGGACCTTTTGTTGGTGTCTGAAACATGCTAGGCAATGTATTGTTGGAGGGGGATGCAGAACAAATGACTGTGCATTTGGAATATAAAGGAACTCATAAACAGCAAACATTTTTACATTTCATAATGTACTGGGGTTATAAAGAGTGCTGCTTGAAAGTTTGTGAACCCTAAAGTGCTAGTGATAGTCATTTAATGATGTTATTTTGAACATAACAAAATAAACATAAAATCCTTATCTAAACCCCAATTTGTAATAATTCTCTTTCAAATAAAGAACACTATTTAAAAGCATATGATATAGTTTTATTGTTAATTTAACAAAAGTGGTTTATTCAACAACAAAAAACTAAATATGTGAACCATTGAATAGCTTGTGGAACTTGAAGTTAGCATCTCTTATAGCCTAATCTTATAGACTAATCAGGCTCTAACATCTGTTTTATTGGATTTTTGCCCACTCCTCCCTAAAAAGCTCAGTCAATTGAGTGAAGTTTGAGGGCTGTCTGGCAGGTACTACCGTTTCAGGTCATTGCATCTTGATTGGATTAATGTCAGGAATTAGACTTAGCCAATCCGAAACACAAATCTTCTTTCTCCAAAGAAAGAAAACCAGCCACAGATCAGTGACATTCCCACAATCATGCATGACTGTTACGATAAGGGTCTATAGGTGGTCAGGCAATGGTAGGTTTTCGCCAAACATAGTGTGTCCAAAAAGGTCAATTTCTTCCAGGTGGTCTCTGACAAAGTAAAGAAGGGCAATTTGGTTCAGTTTTGACAGCACATATTCCTTCCTACCAACCCTTCCATCAATGCCATTTCAATTCAGTGTTCTTCTTATTGTTGAAGCATGTCCTGTAACCTGAGATTCAGCAAGGGCGGTCTGCAAATCCCCAGGTGTTGTGTTTGGGTTGTCAATTTACCTGATTTCTTATTTTTCCTTGGGCTCTTGGTTATTCTTTGGAAGGGGGTCCACTTATATGCCAAGTTGGTGTCATGGGGACGTCAGATGGCTTATTGGTTAAGGAGACACAGCCATTCGACTCTATTAGAGCAAAATTTTGGAGTTACCATATATATAAATCAATGACATACTGACTTTCAGGGTTCGGGACTGTTTGAAAGATAAAAGGGAGATGTCTACGACATCGCAAAAGCCCAGATATACAGTGCCTTGCGAAAGTATTCAGCCCTCTTGAACTTTTCGACCTTTTGCCACATTTCAGGCTTCAAACATTAAGATATGAAACTGTATATTTTGTGAAGAATCAACAACAAGTGGGACACAATCATGAAGTGGAACAAAATATATTGGATATTTCAAACTCCTTGGGATGTTTAAAGCTTGGGAAATCTTTCTGTATCCAAATCCGGCTTTAAACTTCTCCAAAACAGTATCTCGGACCTGCCTGGTGTGTTCCTTGTTGTTCATGATGCTCTCTGTGCTTTCAACGGACCTCTGAGACTATCACAGAGCAGGTGCATTTATACAGAGACTTGATTACACACAGATGGATTCTATTTATCATCATTAGTCATTTAGGTCAACATTGGATCATTCAGAGATCCTCACTGAACTTCTGGAGAGAGTTTGCTGCGCTGAAAGTAAAGGGGCTGAATAATTTTGCTCACCCAATATGTCAGTGTTTTATTTGTTAAAAAAGTTTGAAATATCCACTAAATTTCGTTCCACTTCATGATTGTGTCCCACTTGTTGTTGCTTCTTCACAAACAATTACACTTTCGCAAGGCACTGTTTCACTAATGTTCTGAATGAGAAGCAGTAGGTAGCAGTAGACAAGTTTTCCCATACTTTATTGTGCTAGCTTTTGCTGTGTAGCTTCTGTGACTATGGCAGCGGCTGCTGCAGGCTTTATCAAGATGTTGTGACTAATTTGCACCCAGGTCCCCAGTAAACATTGTAGATTTAAATGTTTAGGTGCTGCTTACTTTGTATACTGATCTGGATTATATTATGTTTGCAAAGATAAATAATAATATATTTGGGTTTGGAAAATTGATGTTATCATGTATTTCGAGGCTACTGGCTTATTAAGTCTGAGTGAATGGGATGCTTTATTCTGTAGCTAATTATGACTGCTGTCCATTGGCAAACCTAGTTATTGTCCGTTACCACAGCCCAAAATCACATGAATTACATTCTGATGAAACTATTTGCCAACACCAAAACATGTGAAATATAAACATATAAGAGGGTCAATTATATTTGTAGGGAACTCAATATAAAAATGAATAACATAATATATGAACATATGAAGATCATGTTGTAGCATCTAGGTAGCGTAGTTTTGCTAGGGTGGAGGTTGGGGATGGTGGACAGGTTTATATATTGGTGACTCTCATCCCAGTATTCACAAGTTCAAATCCAGATGGACAGTTTGTGTGTGTTTTCTTCTGCATTCCAGCGTGATGCAGACATGTTACGCGATTCTGGAGACAGGCGACTGTCTGTCTTTTATGTAATGTTAACCTTATCCTTAATCCTAACCTTAACCTCAGTAACCTCATGCCTAACCATAACCGTTAGTAACCTCATGCCTAACCATAACCGTTAGTAACCTCAAGCCTATTCGCGTAACACCTTTCTAGGAATGTGTTTAGCACAAAAAAGTTCAGATTTTGCAAAGTTACCCTTGAAATGGAAAAAATATTTAATTTTGTTTAGTTTAACTGCCAAGCACATCAGGTGTTTTAATTGGTAATCACATAGGGTCTAGACATTTTAGTAGGTATTTGTGGGGAAAGAAAAATATAGGAAAAACTAGCCATGCTACATCTTCCCTATGCCAACAAAAATCATTTTAAAATATTTGTTACTGTCTTGGGTTGAATATCAAAATAAAATGCTGTCTTACCTGCCTTGATCTTGGTTCTGTTTCAAGTCACACATATTTTTTGATGGCAGTGTAGTACCTCCTGCTTCTCTAGGGTGTGAACAACTCTCTGTGTGCGCACACACACACACACACACACACACACACACACACACACACACACACACACACACACACACACACACACACACACACACACACACACACACACACACACACACACACACACACACACACACACACACACACACACACACACATACCCTTGTTCTGGGCTTCCCCCATACCCCCCAACATTTTGTGAGCAACTCTTAGAACCGCATAACAAAGTAGTATCTTTGTGTGGGTGGATTATGCTTTTGGCTTCACCCACTCACTCTGATGTAAAAAGGTAGGATTCCCTAACACTCCCTCCTGTGTGAGAGTCACTCTAGTGAACCAAATATTACAAGCAGTGTTTTTTAGTTTCTCTTAGTTTTCCCGAAGAAAAGACACAATATAATTTGCAGAAAGTTGCCTTAGATTTTGTCAGAGCAAATCCTGACAGTGTTCATAAGTTAAACAAGGTCTCTGGGTCTTGGCCACCTAAACTACTCCTCTTTCAGACCAATTGTCCCTGTTTGTTGATGTTATTAATGCTCCTTTGTAACAGTCTCCCCTGCTGGAGACACAGAGTAGGTTCCTCCAGCCCCAATGACTCCATGTCCCATCTGTATTTGTAGTTTTGTTATGTTCCAGTTCACCGACACCATTTGGTGTTCTGGTAGTGTTTGTTTCCCAGACTTTTCATTCACATGACTCTGCAATTAACCAATAGATCACTTGTCTACATGTTCAAACATTTCCTGCTGTTGTCACTTGTGTCATTAGTACATGTATTTAGTTTCTGGTCTTGTTTAAGCTGTCGATCATTTTTAAATGTTACGGCCTGTATGTTAGTGTGTTACTGTTTATATAAAGTTTTGCCCATCAGGGGTCCACATGGCGTAGTGTGCCAAGTCACTGCATTGCAAAGCAGTCTACGTCAAGATGGTCATGGGTTCGAGCCAGACCATGGGTTTTCTGAATGTCCCCAGGCCTCCTGCACAAGGCAGTGCAAAATTGGCATAGTGCTGCCTGGAATTTGGGTTAGATAAATCTGATTATCTATCCTACCACGTCTCTCTCCAGCGACTTTTGGTGTTCAGATTGGGTGCCTGTAAATTTAGTTGCGGAAGTATAGTCGTTGAACGTATTCATCATGTGCAAGATGCGACTAAAGGGTGTGGGGCAACGTTTAATGTACCATGTGCAAGGCAGGATTAGAGAAAGAATTAGGAAGGGAGGAAAATAGGGGAAAGAAATCATACAATTATTATTATTTTTATAAGCTTTACCCATGCTTTAATTAAAATGGTATTTTACCTGGTTTGATCTTGGTTTTGTTTCAAGTTTCATATACATTTTTTAGTTGTGACTTTACTCTCAATTCCGAAAGAGTTGGGACCAGAGGCATAGCACAAGGACAGGCAAGGCAAGCAAACGCCTGGGGCTCTCAAGTCTCTAAGGAGCCCCAGACAAGCGACCAAATAGAATTTGCACAATTGACAGCAATGTCTGAACAAAAATTCCTGAATTCCCTGCCCTTTCATAACTATTGTTGCAAAGATTATTTAATGAGGGTTTCGGAAATGTAATGGTAATGAACAGTAGTCAAAAAGGTTAGAAACAGTATGGTTGGGACAGTATGGAAAAGGCCAAAAAACTATCAAAAAGAGAATTTGAAAATTATATTTGCCCTGTAATATACCAAAAGCAGATTATTAACACATTATGTGATGTTTAATGTTATGAATTTAATTTATTTTTGAAAATATACACTAATTTCAAATCGGATGGCTGCCACTAATTTAAGACAGTTAATGGTTTACCACTGTGTGTAACGGTCTGTGTGTGGTAGGATTAGAAAGAGTCAGACACAGGATGTCTGATCGCAGACAGGTAATTAAGAAGGCTGGAGACGCCAACTGCCACCCCAAGATCGGGAGATATGACTCTGTGTAACATCACATTTTCTTTTAATAACAATTATTAAGCATTTGAGCACTGAAGACACCAGATGTTTAAGTTTAGCAAGCATAAATTAGCTGAGTGCATATTTAAACAGCAGGTACCTGATCAGGTGGCATAGTTCTCTCTGCGGAGGTTGAGGAGCACACAGCAGCTAGGGGCGGAGCCTCTCCGACGGATGCAGGATATTAACACTGTCCGCTCCCTTGCGCTGTATGGTATCCTGGGTAGGTATTGCGCACCGCTACTGGTATTTAGTTCTTTTAGTATTCCAGGTTCTGGTACCATGGACCTGGTCACGTGGACCTGGTACCCTTGTAGTAATGATAGGGCACTGGCTTTCTTTAAAGATGTTTCCAGAATAAACCCAAACTTGGCCTCTTGCTCCCAATCCCTCAGTAGGAAGCTGCGCATCGGAAGAAAGCTGCCCAGTTCCCATACCTCCGTAGCCATTCGACCGACACCACTGGTATCCCATGAGCTACCGCGCACAGGAATTTACCTGTGTTGAGTCCTGTCTGTAACCAAATGGGTCATCCCGGCCACATCCTTTGGCAGGCTGCCCCCCAGCTGAACCACCAATAGTTTGCCTACCTCATCCACAATCCCTGTGAAAAGGATCCTATGAACTGGGTCGGCTTCTCCAGTTTCCCTCTGTGGCTCCGGTACTTAAGATCCTTCATGCTGTAGGATTTCACTGTCTCTTGATTTTTGATGGTTGGTTATTCTATAACGTGGATTGTATGGAGTGGAGAGTATGCAGGAGACGAATCTAGGGATTCATGGTACTCATTTATTTGATACAGCACAAAGAAAAAACTATGGACCAAGCCTTTACGGCAAATTTGAAGCCCAAAACAATCAATCTAATTATTAAACGAAAACTGCGACTTACAATACATTACGGGTACTAATCGAAAGTTTACATCATACACTTGATTAAATCTTTACTGGACAAAGGCTCACTAATACATTTACACAGTATAAAGCGGGAGAGTAGTCACAGTTTAACAGTAGATTTAACCTTCACAGGCCAAAACTCACAACATTCTTTTCATGGTGCCAAATGAGAGAGTCAAAATTAATAACAGTATTTCAGGAAATAACAAATGCTGCTCGAACAGGCAGAGTTCACAAGACAAATAACAATAACCAATAATGACAATGGACAAACACAGGGAATATATACACAGGTTAATTAGTGGATTGCAAATAACTGACGATTATGACCTGAAACAAGACAGGTGAATTGTGGGAATTGAAGTTATTGTCCAGAATCACAGTACATACAACATAAATCCACCAGAAGGCGATATCCGCCCAGGTCGGCCATGACCTTAATCATGACAGTACACCCTCCTAAAGGACCAGCTTTCGGATGTGAAGAATTAAGTACAAGGAGGGGGGACAGGGGAACTGGCACCTGGGAAGGCACTGCCGACACAGGGAGTGGAGCTGGAGGCACCTGGTCTAGGGGTACATGCTGGCTGCCTTGGTTTTTTCGCGTTCTGTGTCTGGGAGCCACGCCCTGGGGGTGGGCACTGTAATGAGCAGGGATGAGGAACTGAGCCATAGGGTGGGCTGACTCCACCCGGTGTTCAGACATGGACTATTCTCCATTTTCTCATTTCACATATCTGTCTCTGTAATTGTCTTTGTGAACTCACTCATTACCATCAGCTTATTCCTGTTGATTAGTCAGTGTGTGTATCCTCTGATTCCTATTGCCTCAGTGTGTCAATGTTTTTCTGGCGCTAAGTTGGTAGATAGTTAGTACGAGCTATAGGAGTACAATTTTAAATGTATATGTAATTCTGTGACTACACCACGTATAGTGCAGTAGCATATGAATTGATTAAGTCATTCTGTTTTCTGTTATTTGCACCATGACTATGAGTAGTTATGGACCCTTAGTTACGTACATTGTTAGCATACAACTTTTCTTGAAAATCAAAATTAAGAATTTCAGTAGAGCAAATATCATTATAGATGGGAAAGCTTTGCTTTAGCTCTGGCTTGGTACCAACCTGAAACCAATTAAACTGTTATTTTTGATATTCTTATGATTGTTCTAAATCCAAGTGACCAAACTCACTTGTTCATTTCACATTAAAAAACAACTAAATATATTATGTTCTAAGCAAGACAGTTAGACAACCATATAAATAAAACTACCCATAAGACAGGCCTGTGGACCTAATCAACAGATTTTATTTTGACAGGACATGGCACTGTGCTGCATGCACATTTTCAACTCATCGACTTGCTTTGTGTGCCAAAAATGTATCTACCGTATTTATTATGTAACTTTAGGTTAAATTAGGTTATTTAAAATAAAATGTTGTCAGGTTGATTTCTTATATTATTAATTCCTATTTTGACTAAATACAACATTGCATTTCTAGGTTTGATATAAATGCTTTGTTATACTCAAAATCTATGTGAAATAAACATTTAAGTATTATTGTTGTACGTTAGAATTAGGGACTATTTTTGTGTATGAAGTCGTTTTCCTTAAAATAAGTCCATGTGGGTTCTCCGGCTTTCCTCGGCCCTCCAGAACAAGGCAGCTTAAATTGGCATATAACTGCCCGGGATTTAGGATAGAAAAACTGAATAATCTACCTTGCCACGTCGCTTGATAACGACTCCTTGTGTGCAGATCGGTACCTGAAAATTAAATTGCAGAAGAATAGTTGGTTTGGGGAGAATGGCGCAGGCATTCAGGTATTAGCTTGAGGTGTTGGGGCTGTTGGCCAGAAAATATTGGATATCATATTACAGTGTTTCAATGCACACTCGGTTCAAGCTAGGCACAGCTTTGTAGATGAGGGCGACTACTGTAGTTACAGTAGCTGTTTTAGTGATGTTAGCTTTTGCTTGAGGCAACAGGGTTACTTAGCCAACTTGTTTAGTTAGTTAGCAAGTTGAGAATTGTCTGTCTGTGGTCCATGGAGCCAGAGAATCAAAGAAAACAATAGAATTTTCATCAGCAGTGATTGCAGTAGGCAAGTTGGGATAACACCAGAGCAAGTACAAAATACAAAAGAGCTTTGCAATATTAGAATAAATGAAGACAATTATCCAGAGATAAGGACAATGTGCTTACTGTGCACCATGCACAATAAGCACCATCAATTACTGCATTTTAGGAAGTTTACATGCAGCTCTCATTTATTATAGTGTTAGTATCCCAATTTTCCTTTAAACATAGTTGTTTGTCATTAGCATTAAAACTGCAAAGAGCTCGGTTTTAATTGTTCGAATCATGTAAGTGGCATCATGTATATATAAAACAGGAGTTGAACAGATTCATGTGGGACCCCTTTGGTGAGTGGCAGATTTATTATTGACAAGTGAAACACAGTACGGTTTGTAAATATTACAGGGGTGAAACTACTGCAGTCCCATTCCAGAGAACCCAAGTGAGTGTGTTAGTCTACTGATATGTGTTCATGTGTGAAAAGCAGCAATTGTCCAGAAGCAAAGATGCTATACCTCAGATGCCAAAAACCAGTAATTTGTTACTCTTACCACGACTGACTCTGGGCTTGTGCAAAGAAGACAGACTGGAAAGGACCTATACATTGTTGTCTGAAAAGTAATGCTGTAATGGAATTGTATTCATGATATAATAAAATTATAGCATACTAATCGCATGTTTAAGGTTGTTGTAACGGTGCCGCCTCCTGGAGCGCTTGAGGTGGTGTTCTAGCATTTACCGGACATCACAGGTTTATTTCGTAACCTATGGATTGTTCTCATTTGAAGAAATCACTATTTTTTCAAGTCCTTCGCATTTGCCTGAAGTTATTCTCCACTAGATCTTGGCATGTGACAGTTGTGAGTGGTGGTGTTTGGCACCTCCTTTACAAGGATTTAACCGATTACTTTATTATTGTTCTGTTGTTGCTATTCAGTGCAACTTATGGTTTTTAAGATGCTCACAATCCTCTGTAATCCTTTTTTTAAAGATTGTTAAAAGACATCCTCTAAAAGATAGAAATATTCTCTATCATTAGTCAGGACTTTTTTGCCTGTAATATTTTGAAAATACATCTAAATCCTTCAAGGGCTAAGTGGGAGCACTATGGCACTTTAGCCTCTGAAAGGGTCATACTTTGTCTTACAGCGAAGTGCCTTATAGTTTTGGATTCAGAAGAATCTTGGCTATTTATTAAGATGAATAAATCCAACATTCTGAGATATTGATTTTCATGCATGATGTCATATACTGTAGAGCCCAAAACAAATGTAGTTTACATTTTCTGTTAATTATTGTAGAATGCATGTAATCCATGAAGAATTACTCTGTAATATTCATATTGGCATATCCCCAAGTCTTGAGAACAAGTGTGATAAAGTAAGGGGGACATACAAATAGGTCAATAAAACACTATGTACATATTTTCCATTTAAAAAAACAGCCATTCCCCCCTACCAAAATAACCTGTTTTGTTGCAGGGTGAAATCCTACCTCATTACAGAAATGTTATTTTGTCTTTTTCACTTCCTGCTTGCTGTCTGTACATTTTTTGGGCAACTAAAATAGAGTCAGTTAGAGGAACCCAATGTTCAGACTCTATATCTCCAGATGTGAACTTACATGGACAAAAAAACTAATTCTTTGCAGCAGAACTCCTTTTTTCCAATGTTACCAACCATTCGTTTCCAGCATGATTCGGGAGATATAATGCTTTGATGCTTTCCTGCATCAATCGACTTTTAAAGTTGTTGTTACAGTAAACTAAACTCTTATGGGAATATCCAGACATGTGTCTGCAGGGGCGTCGGACTGGGGGTAAAACCAATACTGATTACCAGGGCCCAAGGGGAGAGAAGGCCCTTGAAAAGTTTGGAATATATTTTCTATAAATGGGGGCCCATCAGGACTGCCCAGGATCTTGTGCTATGCCCTGTGTGTCTGGATATTTCGTTGTGTCCAATTTCCCACTAAACCCTGCCTTGTCGGCAGCTCCGCAACTCCCTGGACAGAATGGGATGGTGAAGGGCAATCGCACAGCTCATCCAACCACATGTCGAAGAGCTGGCCGATTCCTTTCGCACTGCTCATCCAACACGGAAGCCCCGAGTAGGCTCATATACAGGATGATTACGCTCACCAACTATACTTATGCAAATTAATTTACATGCGCCCAATCTGCACACAAGGAGTCGCAGGAAAGTGACATGGCAGGATAGGTATTGTGGCAAAATGTGGTTGAATGAACCATGTGCGTGCCCCTCGTCATCCCACAGGTCTTTACAAGGAGTTGCGGAGCTGCAGACTAGATTGAATGGGAATTAGACAGGGAATTGTAGGATTAGAGAGGACATTTTGAAGGGAGGAAAATCTGGAAAAATCACACTCTGATGTCAACCATCGTGATCCAAGGTAACGTAGGATACTTTGGCCACAGACAGGCTTGCTGAGCACTGCTGATGAATGCATTGTGTGCCTGGTTGTGCATTGTAGACAAGTATGTGGCGAGACTTTGTGGTACTGATAAACATATTTTAGGAGCTGGTGGGAGTAGGCAGCTGCTACTTTGTGAAAAGTCATGTTAGCTAGGTAGTTATTCATGTAACTCAGCAACAGTAGCTAGCTAACATACGATTAAGTGTGCTGCACTGATTAGCAAAATCTCAACTGTGGCGTATTCACTTTATTTTAATATAGAGATTGACTGGCTGGGTACAATGTAAGCCGCTCATTCTAAATTCCATCACTTTTAAACTTAGTTGAAAACTCAGCGCGGGTCCAAAAAACACCATAGCTATGGATCTGTGTTTAGTCTGACTAATGTTTTTTTTCTGTCAAATCAACATCCCAAACAAAACTTGTCAGAAAGAGCTTAACATTTGGAATGTCAAGGATTGGCTATATAGAATGTGTTGGATTTTGGATTGTGTTAAACTTAGTTTGGTACTGGCATAATTTCAACCAGCCTAAAACTACGACAAGATCCTGGAGGTCATTTTCGATATTCTTAGAAATGTTTTAGCAATTCATGTTATTGTAGTCACATTCTTCTTTCAAAATGAAAGTTTAGTATCAAAACTAACAAGCAAGCTAAACACATCTATCCCTGTTGCCCAAAGCAATCAATAATATTTTGACAGGGCTAGGTACTATGTGCACATATTTTCCCCTATCGCCAAGTGTTGACACTGCAATAAATTCCAGTTGCAAATGTAAATGAGAAAAGTGTATTTACATATTATGTAAATGGTATTTACTGTTAGAGTGAGTAGCCAATTTCAATCTCTCTCTCCATTTTCACCTTAAAGCAAACAGCACAGTTCACTTTCAGCGAGAGACACAGAGTGGTAATTAGAATGACTAGTGGTTTGTCCCTGTTCGTTGCATAATTTCCCCTCTGCTAACACAATGGGGCCAATTTTCTCCTGAAATAGACTCTCAGTTAGTGTTAAAATGGCAGGAAGCTCTAGGGGGGACTAGTGAAAAGAGCAGGGACATAAGACAGGAGCATATCAATTAATGTACTGGAGAATTATAGAGAACAGTCCAGTGGTCATTCTCTGCCTGGTGAAACATCTAGATGTAAAGCTATAGACCATAGATCTCACAGTACAACCATGAAATTACCAAGACCAACCACAGTGGGGTGCTTCTAATGCCTAGACCAGGAATCTCCAACCCTGGTCCTGGAGAGCTACTGTCCAGACTGATTTCAGATCAACCCAAATTTAGCACAGCTGATTTTAATAATTAGTTGCATTGTTAATAAGCTGAAAGAGGCTTATGTGTGGTTGGAGTGAAAACCTACAGCTCTTCAGCACCCAGGATGTAGACACCTCGCCTAGACTATACCATTTATTTTCCTTATAACTTCCAAAATGACACCTTATTACATACTATATATACAGTAGTGCCCTTATTTCATAATCTAGTGTTTAAAAAATGAGATGCAATTTGGGACAACATCCATATTTATCTTCTCACCATATTCACAAGTAGGGTGTATCAATTTCATTTCCACAGATCAGAGAATAAACACAAACTAGGACTCTATTCTGAAAATTAGTAAAAGTTTTTTTTAACTTTTGGTTAGTTGTAAAGTAGAATTTTGAAGAGTGAAAGCATAACTACTTTCTCTCTTAGTCACCAGCTTCCAAAAGCTGTAGTTTCAAGTTTCATGTACAGGAAATGCAGATCCCCTTTTGAAGGGGAAAAATATTAAATTTGTGGTCACCTCAGATTAGAATGACCTAGACCACATATGAACAGGAATTTAACCATACTATAGAACATGTAGTTACACAATGTAGCTAAATGATTTTGGTGTTGGAGGTATGAAGAGTGTGACAACTTACATGTGTGACAATTTATCCCGCTCTCCCCTAAAGCACATATTCTACCATAAAAACCTCAATGAATTAGATGACATTATAATCCAAACGTTTCACACTGAATCATATCACATAGCCTAAATAACCCAGTAGATTAGGTAACAAAGCCATTTCCAAAAGCTTGTAAATAACACAATATTACAAAACCAACAATACCTAATTGTCTCACCTGATTCATGCCATCTTGACGCAGCGTTGGCCTTTATGGCAGATTTAGATCATCTTCAACACGCAGTGGCACACCAAGGGGCTACTCTGGGTCACCACAAAGAGGTCCTGCGTTCCCTAGTGGATGAGCTCCGGGTACAACGGGAGCATCAGAGGCTGGCTACCGAGAGTCTCACTCAACAGTTGGAGAGGCTAACCATGTCACTGTCTGGACCGCGTACACCCCATCAGCCATCTCCCTTATCTCAACCCGAGAATCAGAGCCCTCCTATGACGCCCCGATGGGAGCCCCACTTACCTCCATTGGAACGATTCTCAGGAAATTCCCGGCCCTGTCGTCCTTTGCTGTTCTCGCATCTTTGACTTTAAGCCGTCATAATTTCCCACTGAACACGCCATGGTCTCATCATCCTGATGTCGGGACATGCTCTGGACTGGGCTACCGCTGTCAAGGAACAACACTTGCCAGTCGGTGATAGCCTGGAGGCATTCTCGGCAGAGTTGAAGAAGTTTCGATGCTCCACAATCCGCATCATCTATTGTTGCTAAAAATAAGCCGAATATGCGATAAACTTCCGGACAGGTCCTCCAATGGCTGTGGGAGAATCAACTATACATGAAGGCAGAGAAGTGTGAGATTCATCGCTCAAACATTCCCTTTTTGGGTTAGATTGTGACTGCCGGCAGCACCCAGATGAACCCATGCAAGGTCAAGGCCATCATGGAGTGACCTAAGTCCCCCTCTTGATTGGAGCTCTGATGGTTGCTGGGGTTCGCCAATTTCTAATGGAAGGTAATTTGTGGTTACAGCATGCTGGCGGCTCCCTTCACTGCGCTCACATCTCCAAAAGTGCATTTTCATTGGTCCACGATAGCTGCCCAGGCCTTCACTGACTTCAAAAGGCACTTCACTGCTCCCATTCTGATTCACCCTGATCCCCTTTGACAATTCGTGGTGGAAGTAGATGCCTCCAACAAGGGAGTGGGGGCAGTACTGTCACAGAGGTCTCTGCACCTGCATCTCTGCACCTTCCTCTCTCGTCGGCTTAACACTGCAGAGTGTAATTATGGCAACAGGGAGTTGTTGGCAGTCAAGACGGCTCTGGGGGAGTGGTGACATTGGTTGGAGGGGTCTGAGACCCCTTTCTTGGTGTGGACTGACCACAAGAACCTGAATACCTGTGCTCCGCCAAACGACTCGATTTCCGGCAAGCCAGATGGGCTCTGCTATTTACCCGGTTTAACTTTACCCTGTGCTATCGTCCCAGTTCGACGAACACCAAGCCGGTTACCCTCTCTTGTTTTTGTGTCCACTACTGCCCCCGGGACCCCAAACCGATTCTCCATGCTGCCTGCCTGGCTACGACTTTAGTGTGGGGCATCAAAGAGAAGGTCCGCCAAGCACAGCAGCGGCACCCTGACCCTGGAGGTGGTCCACCAGTTGTATTAGTTTAGCAAGCTGCATTTTCCCCATACATCCATTATAAAGGGCCTTGCAAACTTTTCGACCTTTTAAGGATTCAAACATAAAGATATGAAACTGTAATTTTTGTGAAGAATCAACAACAAGTGGAACACATTCATGAAGTGGAACGAAATTTATCGGATATTTCAAACTTTTTTAATGAATAAAAAACTGAAAAATTGGGCATGCAAAATTATTCAACCCCCTTAAGTTAATACTTTGTAGTGCCACCTTTTGCTGCGATTACAGCTGTAAGTCGTCGCTTGGGGTATGTCTCTATCAGTTTTGCCCATCGAGAAACTGACATTTCCTCCTTGCAAAACAGCTCAAGCTCAGTGAGGTTGGATGGAGAGCGTTTGTGAACAGCAGTTTTCAGTTCTTTCCACAGATTCTCGATTGGATTCAGGTCTGGACTTTGACTTGGCCATTCTAACACCTGGATATGTTTATTTGTGAACCATTCCATTGTAGATTTTGCTTTATGTTTTGAATCAATGTCTTGTTGGAAGACAAATCTCCGTCCCAGTCTCAGGTCTTTTGCAGACTCCATCAGGTTTTCTTCCAGAATGGTCCTGTATTTGGCTCCATCCATCTTCCCATCAATTTTAGCCATCTTCCCTGTCCCTGCTGAAGAGAAGCAGGCCCAAACCATGATGCTGCCACCACTATGTTTGACAGTGGGGATGGTGTGTTCAGGGTGATGAGCTGTGTTGCTTTTACGCCAAACATAACATTTTGCATTGTTGCCAAAAAGTTTGATTTTGGTTTCATCTGACCAGAGCACCTTCTTCCACATGTTTGGTGTGTCTCCCAGGTGGCTTGTGGAAAACTTTAAATGACACTTTTTATGGATATCTTTCAGAAATGGCTTTCTTCTTGCCACTCTTCCATAAAGGCCAGATTTGTGCAGTATACGACTGATTGTTGTCCTATGGACAGACTCGCCCACCTCAGCTGTAGATCTCTGCGGTTCATCCAGAGTGATCATGGGCCTCTTGGCTGCATCTCTGATCAGTCTTCTCCTTGTATGAGCTGAAAGTTTAGAGGGACGGCCGGGTCTTGGTAGATTTGCACAGTGCTCCTTGGGATGTTTAAAGATTGGAAAATCTTTCTGTATCCAAATCCGGCTTTGAACTTCTCCACAACAGTATCTCGGACCTGCTTGGTGTGTTCCTTGTTCTTCATGATGCTCTCTGTGCTTTCAACGGACCTCTGAGACTATCACAGAGCAGGTGCATTTATACGGAGACTTGATTACACACAGGTGGATTCTATTTTTCATCATTAGTCATTTAGGTCAACATTGGATCATTCAGAGATCCTCACTGAACTTCTGGAGAGAGTTTACTGCACTGAAAGTAAAGGGGCTGAATAATTTTGCTCGCATAATTTGTCAGTTTTTATTTGTAAAAAAAGTTTGAAATATTTAATACATTTTGTTCCACTTCATGATTGTGTCCCACTTGTTGTTGCTTCTTCATAAAAAAATACAGTTTTATATCTTTATGTTTGAAGCCTGAAATGTGGCAAAAGGTTGAAATGTTCAAGGGGGCCAAATACTTTCGCAAGGCACTGTATATGTACTCAGCTGCTCAACTGTACAGGGCCTTTGTTGCCTTATTTCGCGCTTCATAATGTGCCACACATTCTCAATCAGAGACAGGTCAGGACTTAAAGGCAGGCCATGCTAGCACCCACACTCTCTGCTTATGGCATTGTCCTGCTGGAAAATACAAGGATGTTCCTGGAAAATACAATGTCTGGATGACAGCATATGTTGCTCCAAAACATGTACATATCCTTTTGCATTAGTGGGGCCCTCACAGATGCCATGTTGGGAATACTCGTGGAAACCTTTGTCAGTCAACACCATTCGCTGCTGCATCCACAGATGAAAGTTAAGGCTTTCCTAAGCAAAGCAGAAGCCATACATCAACACTGTCCAGAAAAGCTGCCAACTTCTCTTGTTATAAATGTGCAAGATCATCAATTTTAACCAAAGACTGCCAGAGATGCTTTACAAAAGAGAGTTGTTGTTCTGTCTCACGACCCAGATGTAAACGTTTTTTTTTGTAAAAAATATTATTTTACAAATAATGCTATAGCTCATTGGCTGTTCATTCTATCATTCAAAACTTTTAGACATATGTTGTCATCCCCTAAGCGACATGATTAGAAGTGTTTCCAAGACCCTATCTCAATATATGGCTTTGTAGTTGTCTTTCAAATAGGATAAAGAAAAAGAAAAACAGAAAATTATTACACATTTTGTTTTATTTCATCTTGTGCCATATTCATTGTGTAAATTTATAAATTTACATTTATAAATGTAAGTCTTTCCTTATCAACATATATTTTTCCTTGCTTCAGGTCCAGTGTAACAAGAGGTTAACTTTGGGTATTTTACCTTAACAGGTTAAGGAAAACGAACCACAGGACACCCACAACGAACCAACATAATTTCGCACTGAAGCAAGAATGGAACTGCTGCAGGGAATCCCACTGACGTCTTCAATACAAAGCTTGTAGTTAGGGAAAAGAGATTACCATTAATATGCACATAAAATCAATACATTAATAATTGATATATTTCCTTTTCCCTTGGGGCAATGTACTGAGTTAAACAGATAAATAATGTGCTTAATGAGAAGCCTGGAGAATTATCTTATTGATCTTATTTGCCTCGTAGATATTTATCATCTATAAATCTGACTCCATATGTTTATGTGTCAACTGAGCAAGTTCAACCTCAGCCTAGCAGGCGTGAACTTGGAAGCCGCTAGACAGGTAGTCTAGACGTGCCAAGTCCCGCTAAATATGTAATATGTACGGCTAAATCTGTCCTTGCGGATGCGCCTGCTACAGCCGGCAAGACTGTTTTGCAATCAGCTCACCCCTACGTTTCGGATATGTTTCCAGAAACTGAACCATTTAATAGGGGTGCGGCAGAAAAGAATGCCCTCAAATGGGCTAAACTTACTACCGGGCCAAATTTGGTCCCTAAATGAGCCAGCTGCGGGCCCCGCTGCAAAAATAGAACGTCTCAGTGATTACACGATAGGCACCTGAATAGCTTGCTAGCAAAGTGTGTGTGTGTGTGCTAATGAACAGAATACTAGTGAATGTAGTTAACAGGGTAGCAATAGGAATAATTTAGGAATACTCAAAAGGAACTCGGTATACAATCCAATAACATTTAATTCCAGTTAAAGAGCATAAGACATACAACACTTCAACCAGACAATGAAATACAAGTTACATACCCAAAATAGTACACGCTCTGAAATCCTTCGGCCTACCAAAAACTAAAATTATCCTATATCTAATCACACGGCTAGAGAAAAAGCTTGCCCGGAGCATCGTTTATGATTTGAACTCAACTAACTTGACTAGCAACAAAGCAATTTATCTTTCCCACCCAGGTGATCCCCCAAACTCCTCCCCCGTTGCATACCAAATGGTGATCACTTCACTTGGCGGTGATAGAACAGACAGGCTTGGCAACCCCACATTACATAATTCAATTATGCACAGTCTCCCTGGCTCTAGCCTTAGTAGCAACAATAGAACAGTGTTCTAACATTTACATGAAACTGAAATGTCCCCCCTGAGGGGGGAAAACATAAGTTTCCCTGTGGAACCGCCGTACTGGCGCAAATACCGTTACAAAAGAATGGGCCTCACACATTTACATGATATTGAACTGTCCCACCCCAGGGGGGGAACAAACATTGGACTGTGGAACCTTCAACATATTCTGTCCAGCCAACTAGATAGTTATCTGTAAAGAAAAACATGACTCGTGGAACCTCTCTGGGTACATGGCCAGATTATTGCATTTGGGTCCCTGATACAACAATCTAACACATTTTGGCATAAAATCAGGAAGACATTTGTAGATTTGTTTTATTTTTCTAAACATTTTGGTACAGACCTAAGATAAATGTCAGGTCAGGTTTTTTTCTGTAATTCTACACAAGCCAGCTACCTGACCTCCAGGTAAAAATGCCACTGCATGCTTGGCCAGTAACTCAGCATATGCCTGGAGCCCTAGGTGCACAGGTGTTCTCTCACCACTGCCTTCCAATCATCACAGAGACGGAGCAAGGAGAATAGTGTGGATGGAGAGACATGGACAGAGGTGAAAAATAAAGATAAAGTTTGAGGAAAGAAGAAATAGATAGTGTAAGGCAGAGATGGCAGAAGTAAAAACACTTGGTTGAGTTCACACACAGGAAGTACCTAAATACAAATTACCAGGTAATGGGAGTTTATTACGACCCATGCACCACAATTAATAATTGTTTTACTCTTTGTATTAATTTCATAACTAATCAGTGATCTATGAACTCTACCAGTAATTTTGGTCTTAATTAGGAACTCCCAAACCTGGTGAACTTAGCTGTGTCCAGAAAATAACTTTTACTTGTACTTCTTCCATCTCTGGTGAAAGGACTAGTGATGGTGTGAAAATGAGACAGGGAAGTAAAGAATTGAGACAGAGACTGTCAGTCAAAGCAAGAGAACATTACCTCCATAAAGGGAAGGGAGAGTGTGAGTGACAGAGATTGGAAGACATTGCGGAATATTCTTCACTTTACTTTGACCAAATTAATATCTATGACTCACCTGCTCTATTAGCTAGACTTACTGAATGTCATGGTTTGTAGATTCTGTATTTTTTGGTGCACAGCACAGCACTGGGCATATCATTACTGACCTAAGCCAAATCACAAGTGTCAAGTCGAAAAGTACATTTAATTTAATTAATCATAAACCTACAGTATGTGAAAAAGTTTATTAAACATGAGTGTTTATTTATCTGTTATCCATCACTTTGTGATCACTATTTCCGTTTCAATCAAACTGCCTTCCATTTCAATCATACTCTCTCACATAAGCAAGTATTCTCTCTTGCACATCTTGTTATTCTTTTACATTTACACAGTAATTATGGTTCTTACATATAACTATTCTTATTCACACAGACTATTAATCTTACTTACATATACTATCATTCTTTTTCACACATGCTATTTGTCTCTCTTACATACTTTAGTATGATTGTGCATATAAGAGGGTATTTTTGTGTGAGTAAGAGAGAATAGCAATCTGTGTAAGAGAGTAAATAAAGTAAAGATTGACTGCACATGTAAAAGGGTATGCCAGTTTATGTGCAAGAGTATAATGGTATATATGTGAGAGTATAATGGTATATATGTGAGAGTATATGGTATATATGTGAGAGTATAATGGTATATATGTGAGAGAATAATGGCATATATGTGAGAGTATAATGGTATATATGTGAGAGAATAATGGCATATATGTGAGAGTATAATGGTATATATGTGAGAGTATATGGTATATATGTGAGAGTATAATGGTATATATGTGAGAGAATAATGGCATATATGTGAGAGTATAATGGTATATATGTGAGAGTATATGGTATATATGTGAGAGTATATGGTATATATGTGAGAGTATAATGGTTTATATGTGAGAGTATATGCTGTATATGTGAGAGTATAATGGTATATATGTGAGAGTATAATGGTATATATGTGAGAGTATATGGTGTATATGTGAGAGTATAATGGTATATATGTGAGAGTATATGGTGTATATGTGAGAGTATATGGTATATATGTGAGGTTGTGGTGTTGTCTGTGAGACCAAGTATGAATTATAGCCTATACGGTCTCTCATATGTTTTAGTGCCTGTATGCAAATTTAAATGTCTGTTACCTTAACCTTTTTTGTTAACATTGATTGTTTGTTTTAAAGTAGTTTTTTATGTGTTTAAATTTTTTATTAACTATGTACTGGTATTTCTTTTACTTTTATTCTGTTTTAGTTCTTTGACTGCTGTCTTTTACATTGTTTTATATTGTTGTCTCACAGGGAACTGTAACTGAGACTCTGATCTCAGCTTGTTTTCCCTGTATAGATGTAGGTTAGTAAAATAAACATATTTGCGAATCATTTGCATTCAATGGTTGTTTTAAGTCTGTGACCCCTAGGCATCAGCAGATGCGATATATATTCCCCAATGATGCTCTGTCAGACTTGTACTGCAGCCAACTTTAGTTCATGCTTGTTTAAATTCAGTCTTTTCTTCAGTATGAGAAAGGCATGCTCAATTGAATATAGAATAAGTGACTGACTTTGGCCCTGGAAAAGTGATGAAACACCATCCATTGAGCTTCACTGCATTTGGTTGTATGTACTGTATGCAAACAAGATGTTTCTCTACACTTCAGAATTCTGCTGACAGCTTATATGTATACATTGGATTGTGGGCAGTTTCTATTTTCTCCACACATTTCTCGTTCCATCATATTGCTTCTGGTTAATCTTCATCTGTGCATTTGGTCCTTCTATTTTAAACCTGCACAAAAATACAAAAACTGTTTTAGGACTTATAAACGTTAGGAACTAGCATATTGGCTCCAAGGGTTGAACACCTCAAATTTAGAAATACAAAACACAATATTTGCATAGCAAAATTGACATTTCACAATTTCTAAACAGCAAGCAATGCATATTATACACAAAATTTGTAATAGAATTTTCTGAAATTGGTCATATTGTCCTTTTCCTATTATTATTATTCCTGTCTTCGATGAAAACATACAAAATAGATATAATAAAACATGTAATCTACATGAAATTCACCATGCCCAGACAAATTAATAGAAAGTTAAATAGTCCACCTTTAAATATGAACTTCCCTACACTGGTAAACTCAGTCAAACCCAGACAGGTACTTTTTCTTTAGAATTTCTATAACGTCTTAGCAAACTATAACCTGGCTTTTCTGTTTTTGAGGTTTACTAGAGGTTTGCATCTTGTGGTTTACCCTCTGAGGTTCCACTGATTTACTTGTGTGCCGACATCCTGGAGATTACGTGTTCCAGATCTGTGGGGACTGCTGTTAAGGTCCATTTTCATCACTAAAAGTATTCTTCTGTAATCCTTTATATTGGAAGTTACAATGTTTGTTTGAAGGTTATCCAGTCTCTTTCAAATATGTTTTGTGTAACCACCAGGAGCACAAACATTGCCACTAGCTTCGACAACCACAGTAATTATTATAAATACCCAAATAATTCAATCTAAAAGATATATACCAATCAGGCGCAGATGGCTCAGCAGTTAGACTTGTAGATGCTGGTTCAATTCCCGACTGTGCTAAACGTCTCTGTATCCTTGAGCAAGGCATTTTACCCTAAGTTGCTCGAGGGGAATGTCATTGTACTCACTGTAAGTCGCTCGTCAGCTAAATTACTAAAACATAAATGCAACACTATTCACATGATTTACACTAATGAAAAATAAAGTCTAAAAACACTAATTTTTTATTATGTAATATAGCCAATTCCAAATCTTTATAATAAAGGGAAAACCCACCCCAAAAAGATTATTTGTATGGTCTATAAGTGTACATTTGCACAATAGGTTGGATCTCTGCGGACAGATGAGTCAGTAAAACAAGTTTTTCAAAAATCAGGCCAATTGTCTCTGATATTGGTTATAACACAGACACTACACACTAACAAAGGGATTGGGTGTTTATCTGCATGTGCATGTTTATTTCTGCATGTAATTACTGTAATTTATTTGATCTCACCTAGTAAAATAGGCTTGAAAATATAATGCCTGTGCCAATTTGAGCATGTACAGTACCATAAACCCCCAGGGGATCTATTACCATTTTAAAGCAGTAACAAAGATTAACAGTTAACCTGATATTTTGCATAACAACTCCCCTGATTCTACTTCCCCAAACGCCAAGTTGAAAGTGTTGATGTTCGATCACTGAGCAAGACAGTTAACCCTAATTACTCCTACTCCCCCTTGTAACATTATCCCCGGACGGTGCAGTAATTTAGAATAGGTTTTTAGTCAACTTGTCTGGTAAATAACAATATACTGTAAATACAATTTTATTTGTATACCGTCTCATATACACATGGCCAAAACAGCAGCCATAACCGAAGAATCTGTTTTACACTAAATAATTATTAGGACTAATTCTATACGAGCATCTTGTGTTATAGTTGAGAATGTTCTACAAGTAGTAATGAGGTCTCTGGGGCCTGTTGCTTGTTGTTGTAAGTGCTTATCACCACATTTTACTTCTCTGCTGAGACAGTAAAGGCTATCTTTGCTATGCGTGACTATAGGGTCCATAGCTCTTATATTGTTGGACTAGTAGTAACCCAGAATAGGTGTGTGTGTGTGTGTGTGTTAATGCCACTCTGTGCTTGTAGGTTAGTGTGACATAGTATACGCTTTGAAAAGAATATGCTTTAATGTTATAAGGAGCAAGTGATATTTATTGATACCAACCTTTTGTGAAACCTTGTCCCACACCTGGGCTGCGCATTAAAAACTAAACCAACCGTTATCCAACTCGAGACTTGTTATTTAATAAATGAGTTTTTCTCTGCATTTTATTGCCCTCTATTTCATTTTCACAATATACAGAGTGCTCGAAAATTACAGGCACCCCTGACTAGCAATGCACAAACAATACTGTCAAAAATATCAACAATACAGTTATAGAGAAAAACTCTAAATACCAACATGTGAGAAATACTGTACTGTATTAATGTCTCAATGGAACCAAAGAAAATCATTCATTGATTATATAAAAAATGTAATGTCCTCCATATCATGGTTTCACAATCAATGCCACCCTACCAATAATAACATCTACCAAAATTAAACCAGGAATGAAATCTAAGTCTAAAGGAACCATATTGAGCCATTACATCATTTCCTGTTCCACTAGGGTATAAAAATGAGGTAACACCATGGATGTATTAAGAGAACTGGATGGCACCTTTGGTACGAAGCCCCGTTGATTCCAATGAAAGTTGCTCAAAAGTGCATGAAGCAAACATGAAGCTCCAAAATACCCAGATCTTCCGCGTCGTGCAGCCCAACGGACATGCGCACTAGCAACAGTTTGTTTGTGTTGTTGTAGCAACCGGTAGCAACACTAAGTGTTCATCATGTCTAGTTTAATAACTCTGGATTAGGATACTAGTCAATGTTAATCTTTTTTAAAAACCTAATGTTTTAAACAAGGACCCTTTAAGTGTTTGTGCTGGTAAGTTGATGTACCCCAAAAAAAATATCAGCTTACATATAGAAGTTTCTTTCACCATGAAGGTCTATGGGAAAAAGTGTTTTTGGGCTGCAGGAAGTGCAGTGCCACCGTTGGCCACTAAGCCCTTGGTTGCTTCAACGTCCGTCTCTAAGCCTACCCCCTTGGGTAACACACATGCAATATGGTCTCACATCCAACACCATTAAGAAAACGAAAGAACTGGCAGTTCAAAAGACACAGATGGTCATAGACCTTCATAAATGGCTACAAGATCCACAAAAGATTGAATATACAGTTGTGCTCAAAGGTTTGCATAACCCTGGATAATTGGTAATACCATTAAAGAAAACATGAGTGAGTAGGCAAACCTATTTTTTATTTCATATTTAATGGTAAGTCATAACAGAATGGCACAATCATAAAACAAATCATGGCAACAAAGAAAATAATGAAATTACCCCTGTTCAAAACTCTGCATACCCTCAGTTCTTAATACAGTGTATTGCACCCTTATAGCTGCCCAGTCGTCTTGGCAGAATGCCTCCAGGTCATGCAAAGTCTTTGTTCATCTTGCATGAACAACACGTTTGAGATCTCCCCAGAGTGGCTCAATGATATTAAGTTCAGGAGACTGTGATGGCCACTCCAGAATCTTCACCTTTTTCTGCTGTAACCACTGGAGGGTCAACTTGGTCTTGTGCTTAGGGTCATTGTCGTGCTGGTAAGTCCAACAGAATCCCATGCGCAGCTTTCATGCAAAATAATGAAAATTGTTTGCCAGTATTGTCCGATAACATGCTGCATTCCTCTTGCCATCAATTTTGACAAGGTTCCCTGTGCCTTTAGACCTCAGTCCCAAAACTTCAGTGAGCCACCACCATGCTTCACAGTGGGGATGGTATTCTTTTCACTATAGGCCTTGTTAACATTTGGGTGATTTCTGTTATCACTACTGTTTACAAAGGAGCCAAACAACTATTTGAAAATGAATGGCATCAACTGTTCACAATCCATACATAACTGTTACATTTCTTTTTTTGTCATATTGTTAAAATCAATGCCAACATGTCACAATTTCGCCAGGGTATGCAAACCTATGAGCAAAACTGTACCACTGAGCATTGTCAGGTAAAAAAACTCAAAAGATACAGAATAGTTGAAAACCTCACAGCGAGAGGACACATGCATTTTGCCCGCTAAGATATGGGGGAGGATGGTGAGAGAAGCAACCAAATCTCCAAGGATCACTGTGACAGAACTGCAGGCCTTGGTGGCATCTTGAGGTCATTAGGGTTTCAAAAAGCACCGTCAGACGCCACCTCCACAACCATGGCCTCCTTGGTAGGGTTGCCAGAAGAAAGCCCTTTCTGCCACCAAGACAAAGACCCAAGTGCTTGGAGTTTGCCAAACGTAATTTAAATTATGACTGGAGGAAGGTGCTCTGGTCAGATGAGACAAAAATTGAACTTTTTAGTCAGATACAGTATATGCATTTTTGCCGTTAAAACAGAGATGAATACAAGGAGGCACCTCATACCCACGGTGAAATATGTTGGTGGGTCTGTGATGTTTTGGGATTGTTTTAATTCCAGAGGTCCAGGGACACTGTTCAAGATTGATGGCATAATGAATTCCACCAAGTATCAGGCAATTTTGGCTGACAATCTGGTTTCCTCTGCCAGAAGACTGGGACTTGGTGGTAGGTAGACTTTCCAAAAAGACAATGACCCAAAACATACTTCAAGATCCACACAGAAATGATTCTGTGACAACAAAATCAATGTTCTGCCTAGGCCATACTCAGTTGCCGGACGTCAAACCAATCGAAAACCTGTGGGCTGAGTTGAAGAGGGCAATTAATAAGCGCAAACCCAAGAATGTGAAGGATTTTGAAAGGATCTGCATGGAGGAATGGTCCAAAATCCCTCCAAATGTGTTCCTTAACTGTCAAACATTACAGGAACACTCCATGCAGTTATCCTTGCCAGATCTGGTTGCAGTACTGACTAAGGAGTGCTAATAACTATGAAACCTTGATTTTGGTGAAATTTCCTTTGTGTTAAATAATTGTATGATATTGATTGGTTCCATTGCAACATTAATGAAGTACAGTATTTCTCACATGTTGGTAGATTTTTTTTCTATGATTGTATTCTTTATACGTTTTACAGTATTGTTTGTGCATTGCCAGTCAAGGTGCCAGTAATTTTGGAGACCACTGTACATACACTTATACTTCCTTTTTTTAGTTCAAGTTGTTAAAAACAATTCAAAGTACGAGCTAAAATAAACAATGTGGAAAACAGTGAAGATTTTTAATAACACTAAATTAAAGGCAACACATTTAAAATATACAGTAAAGTTTTACTGCAATTATAGATCAAGGTATAAAAAATGACATGTTTATTTTTTTGCAGAACAGCAATCAGAGAATCAGTGCAAAAATGTACAATATTATAAAAACAGATTTCATGAAACTCAGGTGACCTGATGTATTCATTTCAAGTATTCAACTATTTTCAGTCAACAAGCCCAAAGAAGGACTGAAAGATGCATTTCATTTCCCTTTAAAACTCTGTGGATATATTAATAGCTTACTGCAGGTGGTCCTGCACAACCGTTGAACAACACAGTCAGACTGTAAACATTTACCATGTTCCTATACCTCAATAAGTGTATCTACAAAGTCCTCCATCCTATCCCCTTCAGCACATTCTTAAACATACCGGAGTAGAAAATCCAATCGAGGACTTAACCCAGAAACCTCCATTTCAAAATCTCTCTTATTACTTCCAGTTCTTTCCTATCCATTCTGCCGCACACCCTAATTTTTTTTTCGAGCTCCATTCTACTCTACTCTCTCCCCTCACTCCTCTCTCCCAGCTATAAGTCAACTGTTGGTTCTTGTTCGCTAAGGCATCGTCAGTTGGCTGCGTCTCAGAATTCTCCTCCTGACCACGAGGAAGTTCCGTGTCGAAAGAGGAGGTGCTAGAGCTCCGGTCGCTGCGGTCCTCACCTCCCCCTTGTTCTCCTCTGTCGTGTCGCAGCTGGGAGAGGACACTGGAAGGGGCCAGAGATGTTTCTCTGCTGTCAGACAGGAGGACGCCGCTTCCTGAACTGCACTCACTGTTTGAGTCTGCACCTAGTAAGAAAGAACGATAGGAGATTACAAACGGAGGTCTGCACTTAGGAGACGCAGGGAGAAACCTGGTAAGACTAAGTGGATATCACACCTGAGATATGAACAAACATACAATGGATTGAACAGGTGTCGTTAAAGTCCAACAAATATAATAGAGATTACATTCGCCAAATCACCAACTCTTTCCTGACTCAGTTTGTTGGAGCGGTCTCATACATCCACTCCCAAATGTGGAGTAAGAAAGACAGCAACACAACCTACAAGAAACAAACACCAGCATAACTGTTCATCTTAATGTTGACAAGGATGGTAGACTCTACCCCAAGTACATTTTAGTAATTAACAGATGTGGATATCCAGAGCTGCTTACAGTAATCAGTGCATTTAGTTCCTACTGTAAATTCTTCTATATTAGTGCACTAAATCCTGGTAGCCATAACTACTGTAACTAGCATAGGTCAGTTAATAAATCGCATCCATGGTCAACTGTAGGATATTGTAGAATACAGCTAAATACATTGAGGTGAAGAGATTGATAGTAAGTTCTTAGTTGTCTGTGGAGAGTGAGATGTAGAGAAAAAAAGGCTGCTCATCTAACAGTTTATTCATTAACAATCATCACCATCACCAAGCCCAAGTGGCACTCTGTTCCCTATGTAGTGCTCTACAGGCAACAGGGTGTCATTTTTGGATGCTTTTGATCATTTCTTTCTGCACTCCACCATTACACTTCTGACTCTGAGATACCACAAAACCTTTCAAACGTACTGTTACTTAAGGGGCCATATAGTAAGCCAGTGTAGCCATTTTTAATTGGACTTGATCATGTTAGAATAGCAGCCCGACACCCATTTGACACTACATTTTGTTTCATTTTATTACAGTGGAAATGTGCGGTTGTTCATAGGTTCACTGGCTCATTATTTTATACTGCTCCATTATCTTGATTCAAACAAGTGTAATTGCGTGCGTGAGTGTGTGCCAGCACATACACACAAACACAACGGCTGGATCCTGAGAGAAAGTGACAAGTTCCTCTTCAGATCAACAAGTTCTCTGTGAATTATGCATAACATACGATAAGGAGCAACCAACCAACATCGAGAAGGATGGGAAATGATGGCTCATTATTTTACATCAGAGAAACGTCTATCTATTCAAAGCAGTGTGTATCTAACCAGGGCGTACACACTCCTGGTTAGATATTAGACTTGGATGAGAAAGAAAAAGAGTTTTAAATAGTAACTGTGTAGAGTATACTGTTATATACCTCCCAGAAACATATTTTTCTATACAATTCTCTATGGCAGTGGTTCTCAAACTTTTCAAACCAAGAATCACATTTGACACTACAGAAAACATAAATGTTTGACCATGTATGTGACCATGTATTGAGTATGTTAGTCTTAATTTAGGAATTACTGTATAACAGTAGACTGTTTATGAAATTTCAGGAGCAGTCTGAGCACCCAAAAAGCCTTTTCTCGTCCTGAATTGCCGCTGTAAATACATGGGCTAAGCTTTACTGTATAACCACAACATGATTGATTAATGTTACAATACAATATATCAAACCATTTTGGGCCCTATCTTGCACCCGTCGCAATGCAGCGCAAAGTCTGAACGCAGTTGTCTTTGCTAGTTTAATACCGACGCAATTGTCAATTTCACGTCGGGCGCCCGCGTTGTTTAAATAGCAAATGCACCTGCGCCCATATTTGGGCCCATGGGAGTGCTGGTCTAACAGGGAGGTGTGTTCAGGTTATTTCTGGGTGTATTGAGATATTGAAGCATCGGAAAGTGATCATTGCATCGGAAATGTCATTGACCAAAAACTAAAGTCAATGGCGCAGGATGTCATAGTTATTTTAACAGCATATTAGTCAAATGCACCTATGGCATAGGCACAGCGCGTGCACACTATGCTTGTTGCACACACACAGGGAAGCGCAGCAGCACAGGAACATGCAATAGATTACAAATAAAAATATTACGGTGCAAATCCGCCGTCATAATACCAATGCGTGAAAGGTACAAATGCACCTGGCTCTTAAAGGGAATGGGAGATTAATTTCTGATTGGTTTATCGCATGTTACGCCCAAAAAATACCCATGAAATAATGAAGACACTTAGTACAACCCTTTTAGAACATGCGCCTGGCGCATGGACCGTTTTATCCACTGTCAAACTAGCAAAAGTGGATTTGGACACGCCCAAAGCACACTTGCGCCATGCGTTTCATGCCATGCGCTTAGATCGCTTTATCTTTTCTAGTCAAATGGTGTGCCACCAGTGGGTGCTCCAAGTACCATCAGTGGTACACGTACCACAGGTTGAGAACCACCGGTCTATGCAATGTCACACATTTAAAAAAATGAAACATTGTTATTATGGATAATGTTGTTAATGCTTTTGCAAGTGGAGAAATCCACAGCCCATTAGATACTCAGAAAAGTTGTACAAAAAGTGAATCACTTCAGCACTTATTACTGAAAAAGGCTACAATACATTGTAAAACATTAGCAGGCACACTTATGCATATTTGGATGCAACCTCCTGTATTTGCATTGCATGGTTTTACGTGCAATACACTAAAAGTAGACTTCTGTTCCATATCAAATTAGACAAAAATGCATTTTCTCTCATATACTGAGCTGCTGTAGTTTAACAGAAAACAAACATACCTGTACTCAGTTTGTGCACTATGTTAGGACATGAAGCAGATTGCATTCTTCACTTCAGTGGACACATTATTTTGCCCACAGGCACAAGGCCCAGACTCCACAATGTCAATATTTAGGCACGGTTTGCAACCAAAATCATTCAACTTTATTGACCATAGGTATAAATAAAGGCATAAACCAAGCACTTTAAAAGGACAAGCACAGTACAAATAATGGTGCAAAAGTTGGCTACATACAGAGTATGTAATGTCTGATGTGATGTTGTTGGAAAGGTTGAGGTAAACAATGTGTTGTTTTGGAGTTAGTTTAAATGGACAGAGGCAAGCCAGAGCCTATTGTACTTATAATTCACTGAGAGCCATATGGGACCTTCGGGGATGATCTTTCCAGAACAATATCATAAGTATTTCCAAGGATGGTGCTGCCATTCTCAGTGGAAGAGCTAAGGGGCTCAAAGTAAGACACGAACAAGATGTCCAAGCCTAGCCGGTCCACTTCTCGCCACATCAGTTTGAGTTGGCGGTGCATGATTCGTTAAGAGAAGTAGTGGGATGCAACCATTTCAAATTGTTTTAACACTGTGAAAGATTTTCTAACGTTTCCAAACAGGCACGTCTAGTTTTGCCATGAAAAGGGAGAAATAAAACAGCCACTGCAATCATCTAACACAGTTCGGGTCCATCCGTTTCATTCTGGTTGCAACAAGATTGAAACACTTTCCCCCAACATTTCAAACCAAAACATTTATTTCTGGAGCGTCATCAAAGATGGACCACCATATTAAAGAATAAATGTATCACATATTACCATCGCATATCATAACACTGTCAGAAAGCAAGCAAAGAAAGCAAATAAAACAAAAGGTAACATTGTCAGCAAGAAATCCCAACAACGTAGTCCTAACCACAGTACCCACATCGTATAATTAGCCAAACATTTAGGTATGTTTATAATAATACAAGTGCACTGTTTCTGTTGGGATGTTGTATTTTGAGGTGGAGAAATATGCGCAGGGAGCCTGTGAAGTGATGTGTTTGACAATCAGATGAAGAAAACATCATGACAAGTTGTGTTCATGCCACATTACCAAATAATTACTTTTCTTAAATGAGAAGTCTAACATTAGGCCTATCAAAAAAATTGAAGAAATAACTGGAGAATAATTACTTTATATCCAAGGGATCTCTGGCGATGAACACCAGGAAAGCGAGAAATATCATAACAGTTAATGAAATTACATCTGAGAGTTAATAACCTTGTGTCAGGTAAAGATGAACACCCATCACATTGACATACGGTAAAATGCCTTTGTAATTATTCTATTTCTATAAGTTAGCGGAAAATATCATCTCACTAACACTGGAGGCATCAAATCATGCTGCTGCTGAAGTACAGTACGTGTCGTTCATATTATCAATTTAAACCTTTACTAAACAAATCCAGGGACAGCCCATCCTACAGGCAAACTAGGCGGTTGCCTTTGGCCCCTGCAATATCACAAAGACTTCTTTGATTTACTTTCCACCATAAATCCAGTGGCGATGTGTGCTCCCAAAATCAAATTTTGCCTACAGCCCTAAGAAGACTAGGGCTGGCACTGAACAAATATATCACATTGATTATGTGTGGTGGGATAACCACGAGTGCATCAGACTTTATCAAGCAAGCTATAATAATAAATGCATGAAGACAAAATATCTTGGGTTTCAGTTGTTAGTGTTTATATTGATTTTCTCCCTTCCCAATTCCTTCTAATCCTGCCTTGTTTGCAGCTTAGCAACTCCTTGGACAGATCTGTGAGATCTGCACACGCATCATCCAACCACATTTTGCCCAGTTGCAGATAATCTGATGTATCTAACCCAAATCCCAGTAAATGTGCTTTTTTAAATGTAGCCCAGAACTGAGGTTACTTTATTTCTGCTATAATTGTGACTGATTTAGAAACTAAAAATGAAATATATACTTTAACCAAGCATGTTGATTCCAGTGCAATTTATTTTAGTTTCTACTTCTTGTATCAAAAAGTATTCAAGCTGACTATTTCGTGGCAAGAAATTGATTTCTGATGTCAAAACTAGGGTACACCATTTATTTTTCTAAGCTTACAACCAATATTGTTAGAGCATGTTTTGGGCGCTGACATTTGGAAGCCAATACTGTAATTTTAATGGTATGCATTGCAACACTTTCTAGCCACAGGTGTGGTTGTTTACATTGTGGTTAAAAAACATCAAATTTGCTCATAAAAATCAGCAAAAACCTAATATAGGTACATGTATACTCAAAATGTAGCCTACTGTGCAGCATTGGAAAACTATATAAATTTTAAATACAAACTTGGCTGAAAGTACTCTAAGTAGCAACAGACAAAAGTATTTGGTGTCCACCATTGCTTTTGATTCATGACGTAACATATAACTTTAAATAGTAAAAAGTAAAATGTATCAATGGAACTGACAAAATATTGCGACCAATAACTTAAAGCACAGGCTTTGGAGACATTAATTCCAATCAAGCACTGTTTGTAGCTTTGAATAACAATTCAAAACTTCTCGACTGGTAGTCTGGCCCACTCTTCTTGAGAAAACCCCTTCAGTTGTCTCAGGTTTGATGGGTGCCTTTTTTTTTCCAACTGCGGGTTTCAGCTCCTTCCACCAATGTTCAATGGGATTTAGATCAGGACTTACAGAAGACTACTTTGGAAAAGTCCAATGTTTACTTCTCACCCATTCTTGGGTGCTTTTTAAAATATGTTTCAGGTTTACTCAACTGGAGGAGCGATAACCTGCGACTAAGCAACAGCTTTCTGACAATGGGCTGTATGATTTGCTCCAAAATGCCTTGATATCTTCTGATTTCATCATGCCATGCACAGATTTAGGCCACCCAATGCCAGAGGCAGCAAAGCAGCCCCCAAACATCACTGAGCCTCCTTTGTTTCATGGTAGGGATGGTGTTCTTTACTTGGAAAGCTTCATTTTTCTCCACCTGTAAAAATAGATTTGTTGTGATTTACCAAATGTGATTTGTCTGTCCAAAGGACATTCTCCTAGAAATTTTAACTGTTTCCCCTATATTATTTTAGAAGTTTTCCTTGGTTCTTTCTCCACCATTCAAACAATCCTTTTCTTCATTTTTGGGTATATTGTCCTCTTGCACACCACATCCAGGGATGTTGGCTATTGTCACATGGGCCGTAAACATCTTCATAATATTGGAAAAAGTGTTTTGTTGACCATGCTTGACTATTACTTTCTTTCTAACCTCCTTAGATAATTCTGGTTTCCCTTCTTTATTCTATGTACAGTGTGATACACACAGTGACACAACAGCAGAATGAGTACCTTTCTGCATCTAACCTGGCTGAATGAGTGATTATGCTATTGAAGACACCTGTAATACTCATTAAAAGAGAACGGTCTGCTTGAGGTATCACTACAATACAAATATTTTATGTAATTTCTAAAGGCTATCAATATTATTGTTATTTTAGAATGTCTTTATGGAATAAAATTCTGTTCTTTTCACTGGTTTATTGTTTTGTTCCCCTGCAAAACCAATATACATGCAAGAATGAGAAACAATATTTTCAATGTAACCCTTTTCAGGGCCAATGGTGCATGATCTGAATAAAATGTAAGTGTGCCAATACTCGTATGAACAACGGACATTGATAAATTTGCTTGCAGATATCTCTATAAAAGCCTACAACCCACTCCGCCTTGTCGGTCACCACATGCCGATGTAAACTGTAATGTTATGTAAATGTTTATGTAAAGTAAGATACATTTTCTGTGTCTCTAAAAGTCTAAAAAGACTTAGTCACATAGATTTTTTTTATTTTTTATACTTATCTCTCCACTAGTCTTCTGCCTCAAGCCACTCTGACTAAATCGAATCGGTCAATAGAAAGACAGAGAGAGAAAAAAAATCCCATTTGGTTTGGAAAATAGGCATTAGGATTGATTCTCTCCAAAATTGTTTCTGGATTTGAGATGATATGTTTAGTGGTGCCTTCAGGCTACCAGCTAGCTATTTTAGCAACATTTGATCCATTATTGCTATGTGCCTGTTTGAAACATCATGTGAAACTTCCAGCTGTTTACCATATAATGTGGTTTATCAGTAGACTTTGAATTCCAAAGGAATGTTCTGAAGCATTCTCAGAAAGCCATACAGTAGGTAACACTGAGTGGCGAAACATACAGGGTACCACATTTAGCTATGAAGAAATTGCTATTCTCAAGAAAATGCAAACATATGCAAATCCATAATGTCCACCGCACTGTTCAGTCCACCATAACACATTAGCAGAAGAGAGGGAAGAGGTAAGTTTGCGATGGAAGGAGCCTGGCAAAGGGACGGGAGGATGTCATCTGGCCCTGTCACAAAGACGGGGGTGATGGTCCAAGAAAGCTCCGCCCTCCGCAAGACAAGACCAGTTGACGAGAGAGGCACAAGTGCCTGTCACAGTATCATCACGAACACACACGTACGCACACGTAGACGGAAACACATACTGTGGAAAACTAGGAATATTAAATACTATTTTTTTTGTCACTGTCATCTCAGTCTATTCGGCAGCCATGTGTGAAGGTAGAGTGGTGACAGAGAGAAGAAGGGACTAAGACGGAGATGGCAGGGAGGAGACGTTCTGGTTGAGCATGTGTGTGGTGGCCAGCAGGCAGCTAGATTAGACTGGCTTTAGAGATCTGCTGTGCCTCAGCCCAAACACTCACAGCCTTTCTGAGCTTATTAGACGTTCTACCACAGACACACTGCCAGTCAGCTCCCCTCTCTTCCGTGCACAATATGTAGGCGGAGGTTAAGGTTTTGGTGGGTGTTGGCAGGTGGGGCTGTTATTCTTGTGTATGTGAGGTAGTGCTAGTCCTGAAGTAAAAGTAAGAAAGTGTCTCTACTTATTTGATGCTGTCATCTGGCTCAGAGTTGAGGAAAGATGGAGTGCATCATTATTCGTCTTGAAGTGTGGATTTGTTAAAGGTCCATGCATCAGTTCCGTACGAGACATGCAACTTGAGGTCTTGGAACAGTGCCCGGGTGCAGTACAGAATTAAATACAGTAGAATAATGATTACCCTGCCACCCCAGGTAACTCAAACTACTAGTAAAAACACAAAAAACTGCTGAAAGAACAAGTTCTGGCATATTACTGGCACCTTGGAAGAGACTTTATTAAAACATTATTCTGTAATTTTACATATTATGGTGCAGTTGCTGTATGTAATTGGTACAACCACGATATGACTGTAATGTGCGGCTGTCTTGTTTGGCTGTCTTTAAATAATTTAGCTGCCTGTGGGTCACTCTCGATGGAGATGACAACATTTTACAGGTGTACGTACTGCAGTGTTTCCTGCACCGCTATGCTCCAGCGGGGGGTTCGCCTCTGTTGAATATACACCGCCACAGCGAGAAAATCATTCATTTTAGCTGAAGTGCGAGATAGCAGAGGTCAACAAATATGTGTTATCGTCTGCATTCAATTGACAGACATTTGAGGTTGCCATGCAGCCTAGGTTTGATGTGCGGTGCTCACAGTCTGTCCTGTCCATGACTAGGCTAGAGAGCAATGGCTACTAGTCTGGAAAAAATATTTCAGTTTTGACACCGCTTTAAGGTTACTAGCTGTTATTGAATGACACAAGTTAGCCTGACAAAATTAATGAGTAGCATTCAAACTCATGTAGCTAGCACTAACTAACACTAACTGATATTATATATATGATATGTGCTATCCTACAATAGAAGAGTGTTAAATGATTAACTGCAAGCTATTTTACATTTTTCTTTGAATGTTTACTTACCATGTTTTGTTCACGTTTGGTGTTAGTTTGAAATAGGAACTGAGAGCCAAGACATAATATTAATACAGTAGTATCTGATTCAAGCTAGCGAGTGGCTCTCAGCTGCACTCATCAGGCAAAGTTTTGTTACCATGGTAACCACTTGCCCTTAAAAGGCACAGTTAAAACGTTTGTTCCGTCCATGGATTTTTTGACAAGGTTACAAGGTTTGGGCCACATAGATAAAAAAGTGTTCTCTATCTATGGTTTGGGAAAAGCAGAGGAAATAAAAACATGGTACTGTACATTAAAAAATACTCTCATTTTTTATTTAGGTGTAGAATATTTTGGCTGATAAGAAATATGTAAAAAAGTGGCTTGAGTTTAAGGCCCTGCATTGCGCAAAGGCATAGGGTAAGGGCCACTATCTAGCTAAGCCAACAGTTCTTGCATGATATACAATGATATGACAAAAACAAAAGCACCCACAGACCACCCAGTACTGCAATAATTATGCATTTTGTTGCATTTTAAAGCTTGTTTTGAACCCCAGGTAAAGTAGCCTCTTCCATGGCTCCAGCCATTAGGGATCTTAATAAAACACTAACCAAATCTGAGTCTGTGTGTTTGCATCTATGCTTTTAGGTCCCGCTGGCGTATTAGGCTGGACAATCAGATTTCTTACTGTGAACGAGAAGACAGGTCATCAAACATTGAGAAGGTCCACACACAACATCTCTGAACAGTGCACACATCCACACGCACCCCACTGCTTCTCTGCATATCCAACAGGACACAATGCTTATCCCCCTGGTAACGCCATTTCCTTCTGTTCTGTTAGATCACATCAACACAGCATGGCCCGGCCATGGGCTATCACACTGACAAAACACTGCTGCCGTAAAACTCCAACTCCTCTCTCATTTGGTAGCCACCCCCAATGGCAGAGATATTCACAAGGCATCCCAAAACCACTTCACATACACAGTTTATCTGGTTATCTGGGGTGCTGCTGTCTCTGTGGCTGGTAGTTATCCTCCAGCCCAAACCATTCCCCTATACACAGCTTGCCTTTAAGCCCTTCCTTCAACTATCCTCCCCTGGAGGCTGGAGTTATGCCCTCACATGACAGGTTAAGAGCTAAATAGAAGCTGATTCAAAGGAAAATTAGGAAACCTGAAGCAGTAGGCACGCATGCATGCAGCTCCAGGAAGCATATTTCTCACACTCCACCCAATTGCTCTTCCTCTTACTAGTTTTGTTTTGCTCTGCTCATTCCCCAAATTCTTATCTGGGACACAGTGGAGAGACGCTCTCATAAAAAAAAACGCTGCTTTCTCGCGAAGAGGAAAATACAGAAGCACTTCATATAGCATGGTAGGAGACACATCACCTTCCAGGCCTATGCTAGATATTGTGTCACAGCTATGGTTTCATTACTCAGTTTGAGCAGAGTCATCCAAGGAATTTGATCTAGACCCGAAAGACATCCTCAACTTGGAGGGCTACAGACAATGTAGACAACCTGATATTGTGTCAAGTAGAGTGGGAACAAACCCCTGAAATACCAGCAGCACCTTCTGGGGTCTAGTGGTCTAAAGCTGTAGGCCAATAAATTACAAGTAGACCACATGTGGCCCTCAATATACTTCTTCTAGGCTACTGGCAATAATCAAACCGTGTAGTGGTTGAAAGTTGACACACACTGTGACTGACACGTGTTGTGTGCAACTACTCCATGATGTGTATAACACTAAAACATTCTACCTATGGTGATGTTTGGTCACATAATAATCTTTTGCATCATCTCATTATCGGTCTTAAATGCAGCTCTCGTGTCATTCTGCCTTTTAGCCTCCTTGTCTTATAGTCTCACTATAAGTCTGCCCACCTCAACGTCTTTTAGTCTTCCGCATTAAAACTTCCTGCATTCTATAATAACAACACCTAATAACCAACATTGAATGAATTCCCTTTCAAAGACATTACAATGTCAGAAATATGTAAAGGAACAACTATGTATTTCTTATTTATTTAAATGTTGGTAATAGAAGCACCAACTAGCTAGAACAGGTTTAATAGTAGATACAGTATTTTCACAAAATGTTCCCCACAGGACAATTTCTCCAATGTGGCAACTCAATGGGATATTTCAATGTGATCTCACAGAATTCTTTGAAATGAACATGGACCCTTGACTTCAAAATCTGTCTTTATTTCACAAAATGGCAGAACATTCTGTGAAATAAACAGACCCTTAACTTCAAAATCTGTGGCACTTTCACAGAATCACATGATGACGTAGCAGAGTGTGAATAGTATCATGATGACGTAGCAGAGTGTAAATAGTATCATGATGACGTAGCAGAGTGTAAATAGTATCATGATGACGTAGCAGAGTGTAAATAGTATCATGATGACGTAGCAGAGTGTAAATAGTATCATGATGACGTAGCAGAGTGTAAATAGTATCATGACGACGTAGCAGAGTGTAAATAGTATCATGATGACGTAGCAGAGTGTAAATAGTATCATGATGACGTAGCAGAGTGTAAATAGTAT
>JACXGM010004091.1:20615-39730 GCA_016801145.1 Umbra pygmaea | reverse complement strand
TGCCTGTCACCGTGCCCTTGCCTGTCACCGTAACCTTGCCTGTCACCGTAACCTTGCCTGTCACCGTAACCTTGCCTGTCACCGTAACCTTGCCTGTCACCGTAACCTTGCCTAACCATATCCCAGAGCCTGCCATTATCCCAGAGCCTGCCATTATCCCAGAGCCTGCCATTATCCCAGAGTCCCGCTCCTCTCCCAGAGCCATGTCCCGCTCCTCTCCCAGTGTCATGTCCCGCTCCTCTCCCAGTGTCATGTCCCGCTCCTCTCCCAGTGTCATGTCCCGCTCCTCTCCCCGTGCCAGTGTCTGCCCCTGTCCCCGTGCCAGTGTCTGCCCCTGTCCCCGTGCCAGTGTCTGCCCTTGTCACCATGCCGGTTCCTAACCTAGTCCCTGCTCCAGAGCTTATCCCCGGGCCTGCGCATGCCCCGGTCTCTGTGCCCCTCTCTGTGTCTGTCTGTCTGTCTGTGTCTGTTTGTGCTGTGTTTTTGCAGATTCCTGTGTCTGCTGTGGTTCCGGTGCCTGGTCCGCCTTCGCCTCGGCTTCCGCTTCTCCCTTGCTCGGCCGGACCTCCGCCTGCCCGGACTCAGCCGTCCGGTCCGTTGCTGCTGCCTCCGTCCTCCGGACCGCCGTTGTTTCTTCGTCCCTCTGGTCCGCTGCTACTGCCACCGCCCTCCGGCCCACCGTTGCTGCTTCGTCCTTCCGGCCCGTCGCTGCTGCCTCCATCCTCCGGACCACCATTGATTCTTCGTCCCTCCGGGCCACTGCTGCTGCCTCCGCCCTCCGGCCCGCCGTGGCTCCTTCCTCCAGCCCTGTCTACTTGTCTGCTTCGCCCTGGTGTGCCTCCGCCCGCCTGGTTTCTGCTGCTGCGGTCCCCTGCCTGGGTCTTCTGCCACCTGGTGTCCTGTGGCATGTCCACCTTTTGGCGCCTCAGGAGCTGCGCCTTGGGGGGGGGGGTTCTGTAACGTTTCCCAGTTCCCCTTCCCTGGAAACAGCCACTTCCTTTGTTTATGTTGCTCAGAACTACAATTCCCATTACCCAGGTCTTCTTCCTATGGACTACAGCTTCCTAGTCAGGTCTCCTAAGAACTACATTTCCCATACCCGGACACAATTAGCCTAATTCACCACACCTGCTCACTCTATGCAGTATTTAAGTCACACACCTCTCCTTGCCTCTTTGCAAGGTATTTGTGAGTATACATTTCCATTACTGAGCATTCATTTCTTGTCTTGTTATTTCTGGCCTGACCATAGTTTTGTATTTCATGTACTTTGACTCGGATCATCCCTTGTACCTTTGCCTGTTTTTTGGATTGATATTCTGGCTTGACCTTTGCAATGAAAGTTCGTTATATGTTTTGGATAATCCTCTGTACCACAGTCTGAACAGTTTATGCCTTGAGTTTTTACAAGCCTGCCTGCCTAATAGCGTTATCCAGGTTCCGCCTGATTGTTTTACCTCTTTTCAAATAAAAATTATTGTTCATTCTACCTTTGGTGAGTTGGATCCTTACAGAGGAGAGATCATTACAATATGCACAATCTTTTAAGTAGAATCATTGTCTTACCGTAGTTAGCTTGAAACCCGACAATGTTTCTTGGCTATTGTAGGCATTCCCTTACCAAGCGTCAGGCAGGGAATTCCCAACAAATGTGTTATGTATGGTTTGCTAATGTAGGGGTCCATACAAACAAACCTGTCAATCAAACCAGAGCTATACTGTGATGTCTAATGAGTTTTTGCAGGGCGAGCACAACCTCTAAACACAGGAGAACAAGGGAGAAAATACGAACTTAGACACTTCAGGGAAATAAACTTAGTCCAGGGCGGGGACCCGTTTTAAGCCTAGGGCACCTAAATTCACATTCTTTAGAACCTAGAGGCCTAAATAGTTCGAAATATTGTCTAAAATTGTGGAAGCCATCTTTAAATCATTCACTGGAGGAAGGTACTCTTGTCAGATGAGACCAAAATTTAACGTTTTGATCAGATACAGCATCGCCCTGTTTGTTGTCGAAACAGAGATGCATACAAGTAGAGGCACCTCATACCCACGGTGAAGTATGGTGGTTGAGTGATGATTTGAGGCACAAGCCCAAGAATGTGAAGGATCTTGAAAGGATCTGGATAGAGGAATGGTCCAATATCCCTCTAGATGTGTTCCTTAATCGTGTCAAACATTACAGGAAGAGATTCCATGCTGGTATCCTTGCCAGAGGTGGTTGCTATAAACTGAATTAGGAGTGCCAATAATTATGGAACTTTGATTTTGGTTAATTTAATTTTGTGTTAATTGTATGAGGTTGGTTGTTGCCAATGCAACATTAATAAAATACTTTAATAAAATGTTTCTCACGTGTTTTGTTTTTGCATGCATGCATGCATACATACATACATTCATTCATTTCTGGAAACAAGGGGAATATGTTTGGCCTACAAATCTAAACTCCCTCTGGAATACTGTACGACAAACCCATTTCTGGTTGAGGTTACTTTCCCTGGGTAATACGCTAAATAAATGTCCTAATAATGACATTGCAAGGCAGTGCTAAAGACATTGGGCAAGCAAAGGAAGAACTGGGAGAGATTCATCAGTGTAAAGTACATAACCATACCACTAAGTGCATTTTTATTTAGGACAGAAGAAAAAAATTTACACTCACTATATTTGGGAAAAGATTTTTATGGTAAAATTAGCTAAATTAAAAGATTATGTCCACATAACTCCAGTTCTGAAGTCAATAAACTGGCTCCAAGTTCCCTGCAGGATTGATTTTTAGGTCGTCCTGCTTGTTTATAAAACTCTAAATGGCTCAGGACCAGCCTATTTTACAGTCTCTAAAATCCTATTTTCCCCAAAGAGCCCTCAGATCTTCAACAGCTAACCTGCTAATGGTACAATGCTCCACTCACAGAATGGAAATGAAAAATGCTGCCTTTTTTAAACTATGTTCTAAAACTCTGGAACACAATACCAAAAAATATCTAGGAAACATCATCTATTCATATATATATTCATATATATAGCTGTTAAAAACAGATCTTTTCACTTTAGCCTTTAACTAAGCCGGCACTCAAATGCTTTTTATGCCTTCCTTTTTTTAATATGTTCCTTTACATTTCATTTTTTTATTTCATTGCCTGCAAATGTGCTCTATGCTTTTTATGTTTTAAAATAAAAGTGTTTTTATTTATGCAAATTTATATTTGATTTTATTTGACTTTTATTGATGTAAAGCACTTTGAGCTGCATTTCCTGTATGAAAGGTTCTATATAAATACAGGTTTATTATTATTTAAATGACCAAAATGGCTTACTCTGGATGACGCCATTTCATCACTGAGCTTGTGGAACTGGCACGATTAAAAAATGTAATTTCCATTAGCAAACCAATTCGTCAATCCCAGGAGATATTTCTCTCCTAATTGATTAGATTTATATAATGGCACAGCTCTCACGTATCCACATCACATTCATCAAAATGATCAACGTTTAAATTAGGTTTGATATATTAAAACGAAACCATTGGTCCTTTGGTTTATGTCATGAATGTAATCCTTCTCAAATCAATATAGGCTGTGTAGAAATGTACTCAAGAGGATTATCAAAAGGTGCTCAGTGTACACGTGACTTGTGGTATTCTTGGTATCAATCTGGGCATGAGTTCCTCTCACCTCCCCATGCCGGTGTCGGAAAAGGCTGCCATCTACATCAAATTCCCTCAGCACATCCTTAACCTTTAGTCTGCAGTCTGAGAAAGAAAATAGACACAAAGCTAGTTACATACATTGTTTCTTTTTAATGTTCACAAAATGTCAGAATCCAGAGATCTACCAAGAAAATGAATGTGGGTGCAATGCAGTGATGTTTTGCAGATACTTTGAAATATGAGGCAGAGTTACCACCACTTCCAAATGTGAGTGTGTGTGGGCGTAAGATGAAGGGGTGAAGGGCTGAGCAGACTGCTTGCTTTCCTGTCTATACTTACAGTCGATGTACTGCTGTAGCTGGATGAAGTCAACAGAGTTCAGCTCCTTCACCTCTGGGTCTGTGGGGGCGGACATGCTGCCTGTGTCTGCAAAAACCGCCGGTGCAAAGAAAGGTGAGAAGAGAAGCGAGGAGGAGAACAGGTTACATCAGTTTTCTACTGTGGGATTGTGGAGGTGGCTCGGACCATCGAACCAGAATTGTGAGCTGAATATAACAGTGCTACCTTTAATTTGGAAAGGCAAGTCGTGGTTTAGACGTCCCATGACGCTTCAGCTCATAACACCATTCAAAGCAGTTAGCAACAGCCTGTTTACACCCACAAGATTTACATCTGCAAATTGGCAAAAACCATAGCTCAAAACCAGCAGTGGCTCACAAATGCGTTTGTCCTTTAGTCATCTCTCAAGATGTTAATTTGGTTTTGAGCATAGATTTGACAGAAGAAGCACTTTTCAGTCCCTGGTTACAAATGAACAAAATTAGAAAAACTATGCAGCCTGTGAAGTTTAATTCTGAGATGCTGCAACGCTCATTTCACTAGCCTCTGGCTATAATACTGAAGAACAGCCCACAGCCCCAGTACATGTTCTACTTAAATAGTATCAGGCCACATATACACCAGAGAAAAATACGTCTCCAGAGTTTCAGTCTCCCCAGAGCTTGTTTTTTTTGTTGTGTGGTTCTTTAAATATCTGACCCAGTTTTCAAGGTATTCATCAATTTGCACGCTTTTCTTTGCATCATCAAAACCCCCCTCCTGAAATAGTCTGACAAGTGTCAACCATTAAATCTTATCCTCAACAGTTTGTCTCATCTGACAAAAGCTAAATTGTTTTTGGATTAGCCCAGGATATAAACCAGTATGAAGTCAGATTGTAAGAAGATCAGCAGCACCCAGAGGTCACCAGTCAGGGATGTAGACCTGAACAAACTCCTCAACACCCACACTTTCCATGTGATGCAGAACCATAGGCTCTGTGAGCTAACAAATGTGATGCAGAACCATAGGCTCTGTGAGCTAACAAACGGTCACGCTGGCCCTACTTTATTCCCCTTAAAAGGTTACCACCGTTGCCTAGCAGTGCTGTGAAGGCAGCCAATCAGATGAGGGAAGAGAGAATTGACAGGAAAGTGCAGCCTGTCCATGGAAAATTGTACCTTATATATAAAGTGCCATTAAAGAACACACTAAAAACATACTAAAGAAAATATTGTTTTGTTTAACCTTATTTACCAAAACATTAAATTCAAGAACAATTTGTAGATACCTTGCACAATGTTTTTGGAACTATTTCAATCAGTGGATACTTTCTCTATTCAGGGTATCAACCTTTTGTCTTATGGCTCCGGACAAGGCCACATTGACAAGTTCCTGATCAGCTACCATTTGTATGCAAGACCTGCTTCTACAGTCAGTGTGAAAATGACTATCAGACAGAACAATGTGTGCTATATGTAAAGACCACCGTCTGGTCTGCATAGACCAAAGGTTTAGCCATCATCTCTGACAGCATGGCTTTAAACCCAGCAGACTTCCTTCTGACTATACTTCCTCACACAGATTCTGACCCTCTCAGAAATCTAAACAATGCTAAACTATTACAAGAGTCAGGGGAATTCAGTACTAAAAAATGAATGAAATAATGCACAAAAAAGGCCAAAAACCTGGCCCCTCTCACCCCTGACACCAACTTTGGCCCTAATAAAACTTGGACTCATTAGGTTCATATCTGCCTGTGGACTTTAACTGTTTTTTATACTTCCATTCAAACAAACACTCACCAGTGCCTTTCTGGGCGTTGATATTATTTAGGAAAACTTTAGGGATTATTAATCTTAGCTTGGAAAATGACATACCTATCTGGGGAAAACAGTAGCAGTGGTTCTCAAACCTCTCCTGGGGACCCCCAGCCATGCCATATATTCCATATATCACAGAGCTAGCACACCGGAATCAACTTGTCAACTAATCATCAAGCCTTAACCTGCTTGAATATGGTGAGACAGTTTAGCGCTAAAATAAAACTGAGATGGCTGGGTGTACCCCAGGAGAGTTTTGAGATCGGAAGGGAAATGTGTATTTTCATTTCCCCTGAGCAGATTTTCTTTAACTACATAATTTCCTATATGGCAGTACATTAGCTTTTACTGCTGTAATTATCCACATTAAATGCAGAATAAACTACAGTTTAAAACAGGCAGTCTTTAACTCCATGTCAGGTTGGTTTCAAGGTATAGATATGGAGAGATGTCCTTTTTCCACAACAGCTAATATGTTCATGATGTCATGACACCCACAAGAAAATCTGTTGTTTTATCAAATTTAGGTGTGAGAGAACAAACCCCCCCACACCCTGGTGCGGTTATAACTGTAAACAAACATTTTCTGTACCAACCACGATGACCTACAGAGATTACATCAGGTAGGGTTGCAGTGAGGAAGGACACACTTCGTTGCTATGGAAAGTGTTCCCCCACATCAGCTACGCTCTGTCAGAGCAGGGCCATGGGTGACTGACAGGAGTGGAGGAAATAGCAAGCGTGGGCGCAGGGAGCCCATTGCCCAGTCATTCGCTATGAGTGTTCCCCTACAACCACCCACTCCTCCCACAGACTTAACTCTGCTCAGGGCTTCTAAACTAAAGGATACAAAGCCTCGACCGCATTTGCTATTTAGCATGCAGATGCAAGCATGATGACTCATCCGGTGAATGGGGGAATACTCCATTTAAAAAACGCACACTTGGCTCAGGAGTTTACTTCACAGGGTTCACCAAATAAAAACAAAGCTGATGTACAACTGCACAAGTTTTCCTAAAAGTGTCAAATGTTGAGTGTTAACAGCAGTTGACTCGAGTGCCACTTCCTGACCGTGTTTTTTTCTTCTACATGATCAGAATGGTATTACGTGAAATGCCAGATCCAGTAACAAACACGTTGTTACAGTACATTTATAGAAGCACTTCAGCCTCATTAAAGACATTTGATAATCAACAAAAAAATTACAGATAGGGTTTCTCTGAGTCCATGCATGAATCATACATTTCTGGTAAATGTGGGCGAGGCACACCTTCTTTTGCTTTTTTTTAAAGAAACCACTGCGTTTCTGGCCTTCTTCATTATAAATAAATAAAAGACCATGTAACAGGCTGAAGTGTTTTGGCCTTCATTATAAATAAATAAAAGACCATGTAACAGGCTGAAGTTTTTTTCGTGAGTTCTGTGAAACAGTGCATGTAGGCTAATACAGACAAAAACAAACCTGTCTGAACGTGTAACCGTGGACCTTTCCCTCCTGAGTATCGGCACATGTTAACTAGTTTTACTCGGCAGTTACAACACAGAGTATGTTACTACATGCTATCATGCAGTCACACACACTTATTACATTACATTTATAGTCTACAGCAACATGATGTGACCTGTTTACCGATGCACAAGCTGTTGGGTTTTCAACCAAGAGTGTTACCTGGAATGACTCTTAGTGTTTTCCTGACTATATTTACAAGTACAGTTCTTCGATGAGTAACATAGAGGGTATTCTCTAAATATAGACTTTTATTTTTTGCAACAAATGTCCCACTGTGCAGGCAAACCAGGACATGTTATAGTTTTAATATTATCAGATGACCTCACTTAACTTGAATGTAAATGCAAATATGACAGTGTAGATGTTAACTGGGTTACCAAGGCACGTTTCAGGCTATTAAATGTCAAGCAAAACATTTACACTCAAAAGACTATATCAAAAATGTTAACCCCCCCGTCACAGTGTGGGTTTGACGACCAAGTATGTAACATTTTATATGGAATGTAATGAAAGTCCAAAAATGTAGTTATTCAATATAACAGTAACTTTTGTTTATACAGGTTGTGTGTGCCAGGCTTAAGATATCACCATAGGTATCTGAAATAAAACACATAAAAAGGAAAACGTACAGAATATGCAGAGCTAAGAAAATGTGTAAAAACGTAGAAACAACACGTCGTAACCCATGCATGACTATTAGATGTTGAGCATTAGGTTACTTGGTCGGATTTAGATTACTTATGCATGAGACAATAGGTTTATTGTTCTCATAGATATGTTCCTTTTCGCCTATTATTTTTACAGACACTACATTGTTAATGAAAATCAGCTACATACATCAATTATTTTCCATCCACCCACCACTCTCTGCAGCAAATCAAAATTGGCAGGTACATGAGCTGTCATCTCTATCCTGTCTGATCTAAAATATGGAGCGAAATTATGATCAACTTTGACGTCAACTGTACTTAGGGTAAACTTGATTACTAACTTATAGAATCCCCATAGGTTATAAAACGCATTGTTTTGCCCATTAGCTTAAGATGAGCACGTTTAAACGTTTGGCTAGATAGGTTTTAAATCAGAAAAAAATAACAACGGGGACCAAAAGGTGTAGATATTTCAGTAGAATAGGCTGCCATTGAAAAAGTAGTAAAGGATTTGCCCACAAAGATCAGTTGGGCGAGGCAAACCTTAGCCTGTCTGTTTCTTCCATTCAACATTTATATTATCCAAAGTTAGGAAGCAAGGCAACGAATCCCTCACATGCCTCTGTATGTAATGTCGTAAACAGTAATGCATTTAACTTTAGCCAGTGGTCAGTGAATGAGCGCTTTTTGGAGAGTCAATTACCTATATTATGATGCGCGTTTTCCGTCGGTCGTCCTTCAGGAGGTACGGTGCCGTTTGTCGGGTAGCTATTTCCTCTGCAAGGATCGAAGCAAAAGTTGAAAGACGTTCTAAGACGCAGAAACTGCGATAAGATGGGGAAGTCAGCTTTGAACTTCCATTTACTTAGACAGAATAAGAAAGATTGGCTTATTGCTCCCACGCCCGACTCAGCGATTTCCCCCTCTAAGCAATAAAGCAAAGCACCGCCTCGAACTGTCATCTACGCGCACTTTGAACGACGTGATGCAGGCTATTGGGTTATCCCGGTTCACCCCACATTAATAAACGGGCTTTATATAGCCTAGGGCAGCAATACTGCCTAGGTACCGTCCCTGCTCCGGACAGTGTTCTTCACAAACGCTCTGGATCTGAGGTCATACAATCGAAAACGTTCTGAATATTCTCCCAGAAACCCATGTCTTCAATCAGAGACAATGGGTTGGGCCAGAGCCAGTAATTGGCTAAAGCAATATTTTGAAAAATCCTTGTTGACTTTGATACTCTGGTGGTTAGGATTATAAATTGGCTGATCTTTACTGTCTTTATCCCTCATCTTTGATGTCACCTTGTCTCCAGCGGAAAAATTCTCAGACTGGAACTGCAGCAAAAATACAGCAGTCGGTTCTGTTGGATTTGTAACGAAAATTCTCGTTGCAATTTATGGACCACGATTTTACCTACATTTTATTTGCCATCGTCAGTGAGCCTATTCTAAATTAATTTACTGCACATCTTTCAGAGGTGGGCTTTGTAGCCTATTATGCAACGTAGTTGAGACAGAGCAGACCTACTGTACCATAACAAGGTGTGCTATTAGGCAAACTATTGATCTTAAACAGTTGACCATTAAGTCCAGTCTAAAAATACAATTATATTATTTCTCGATTCGTTGGACATCTTATGTTTAGCTGTTAAAATTTTAATTACTCTCTTTGTTTCCTACAACGCCCTTAAGGGGACATGAGCAAAAAAAATCGAAAGTTTATTTTCATGTGCTCACGCGAAACTTTCATGTGCTCAAACGAAAAATTCATGTGCAGATTTTTTTTAAAGTTTAGATTCATGTGTTGCTCACACGAAACTTTCATGTGCGCACATTAAAACGTTTTGTGAAACACATGAAAGGTTCGTTTAAGCAGATGAAACTAAACTTTACATTTGTTTTCATGTGCGCCGAAAACGTGCGCTTTGAAACCCATTTCGCGCTGTTAATTTATGAACAGTGACGGGGCCACAGTCAGCAGCAGCACTGCAGCAAAGAACTCCGGTTAGAAAGGAAGGTGGCTAAAGATGATTTGGAAACGTTCCAACGTACATTTGCTTCCCTCTAAGCGAGCTAAAATGATATATTAGTGAAATGTACACATTTCCCTTTAATTCAGGATGATTCCTAGAAATGGCAATTATCAGAATGTATTCAGGAAGAAGGGCAATGAAAATATGGTTGTTTTTAAAAAGTGGTCTTGTGTCTTACCCGGTTTAGGGGTAAACTGAGACAGACCAGAGAAATCAAGGGGGTAAAGTGAACCAGCTGGGGATGTTGCCTCTGGAGTTCGGACAGTGAGATGGCGACGTGCTAGGAAGGTGCCAAACCAATCTTCACCTAGAGTAGACAATTAATTATTAGCTAGAATATTTAGCTTTGTGTTAAGATCGGTTGGCCTTAACCTACAGACAGGAGCGGATTAATGCACAGGCTTGCGTAGGCTGCAGCCTAGGGGACCCACGTGTGCAGGGGCCTCGGATTGGCCAACCAAATTTTTTATATTTTAAATTTACTTCAGCGTGGATAATATTTACTACTTCTACTGTTGTACATTTTCCAGATCACTGCTCAGTACATAGCGTTTTATTATTATTATTACTATTGTCATTATTATTTTAAAAATTCTTTATATTGTTGTAATTCTTTTTTTAAGCCCACTGCATAGATGCGCTGTGCCATGTCAAAAGAATTTCTCTGCATAGGATGATGTATGTTATTCGATGCATATGATAAATAAACAACTTTGACTTTGACTTTGACAAAAAAGACCCTCACCCTAATAGCTTGTTTGCATATGACATCACGTCACTGCGTTGCCATGGCGCGAAATACAGATGGAGGGCATGAAGTGATTTGCTACATTTAGGAAGCACTATAACAAACTGAAAATGCCTATGTTTTGCATCGTTTATGGTTGCTCAAATTGATCAAACCGAGAAACCACAAGGAGTTTTTATCGTGTACCAAAGGTTGTTGTTCATAAGGGGGAAAAATGCCAGAAAAGCGCCAGAAAAAATGGCTTACAAACCTACGTCTACGGTCGGGAGTAACAGAATCGGAAAATGCCTGTGTGTGCAGTGAACACTTCGTCAAAGGTGAGTTAACACAACTTATGTGGCTATGTTTGTGTAATGTACCAGTTGTATTTTGCTTGGTTCATCCATGGATGTGCACTGGCGATAGCATATGTTTAAAACAGTAAATAGAACAAGCAACATGTACTGACAGCTAACAGTTATACAAAATACAGGCGAAATTAACTAAATCATCTGTACCTACTGTACCATCGGTTATAGGCTTTGCTCATATCATTTAGACCTACAAAGAGCTATTTCCTAACATTGGCAACACAAATGTTGTGGTGTAAAGAACAAAACTAAAGTTTCCACACGTCAACATTGTGAACAAATTCAATATGCAATGCAAGCTCTAGTCATGTTACAATAGAGAATCCATTGACCCAATACTTTGACTAAAGGAAAGAACAATTTGCTGCATGTCATCCCTTCTCTCCCTCACTCCCGCATTTAGTGGGTCTTTTCACCTGTTCCTACGAAGTTATGAACAATTCTGAATCGTTTGGTTCATGTGACAATTAATACTTTAGACTTTGAACATGAATTATTTAAAGGCAAAAAAGCCTTTGCATTTCAGCAACAGCTGGAGGAACATCCATATGCCGAAAGACTCCAGAAGCTCCAAAGAATGCAGAGATGTGGGAGTAAACTTTCACAAATTACACCCTAAATTATGAATTTCAGAAGTAACTGTGATGGTCATTGATATTTTACAGTAATCAGTGACCTATGGACAGGAGGTTGTAAAGAGACCTTGTAAAGGACACTCTAAAATGTGCAGTTATCAGCCAGCGCCGCAGCCTACTCAATTGCTTATTTTGCAATTAAATTGCAATTCAGTAGGCTGCGGAGCTGGCCGTGGTGCTGAATCCACCTGTTTTGGCTTTAAATGGCTGCCAGGGAGTTTTTTCGCTCCCTCAAACCTTGCGACATCTGTGGCATTGTGCTGTGTGATGAAACTGCATATTTTAGAGTGGGCTTTTGTGGCCAGCCTAAGGCACACCTGTGCAATAATCATGCTGTCTAATCAGCATCTTGATATGCCACCCCTGTGAGGTGGATGGATTATCTCAGCAAAAGAGAAGTGCTCACTAAAACAGATTTGTGAAGAATAATTGCGAGAAATTGGCTTTTTGTGTACATAGAAGAAGTCTTAGATCTTTCAGTTCAGCTCATGATAAATGGGGGCAAAAACAGAAGTGTTACATTTATATTTTTGTTCAGTGTAGTTACAGTTCCATTGTGATTGTTTTGGGGCTGTTGAGCCAGAGGGTTATATCTGGTATTTGTTCCACTTACATCTCTGTTGATGTAAGTTTTGGTTGTAGTGTTTCTTGATCATAATTAAAGGGCTGATTCTAAGCACTGGGCCTTATGCTTGTTTGTATTTGTGTTTTGTCTGTAATGTTCCATTTCTAATTTTACCTATGTGGTGTGGTGGTAATTGTCTTACTGTTGTGGTCCACCACTTGAAACAATGTAAAGAAAACACTGTAATTTTGGCTGTCTCAATGTGTGTCTATGCCAGTTCACCATACTTGCGTGTGGACCATGTATGGCACTAAATACATTTTTCCAGTAAAGCACAATGATTAGGGGAGGGGGCTCACACAAAGAAAAGCCTAGGGGCCCCTGACCACCTTAATCCGCCCCTGCCTACAGAATCATGTGATCTCTTGCACACCCTAGCATACCTGCACATTGTATCCTTGTCCAATTGGCAGGGACCAGGATTTTGTTTTTCTCTGCATATTCAAATACCAGTTGACAGCAGTTAACTGGAAGAAGGCCACGGAACTGTTCAGCTAGTTGGTTCAAGTGTTTGGCAAGCTCCTCCTCCATCTCATCTCTAAATATTCTCTTTGCCTCAGCTACTCTACCCCACTTTACTGATTTTACTTCCCCTTTCTCTTTTTCTTTATGAATCTTAGGAGGCTTGACTCAATATTTCTATCCCTTGCAGCTGCTATTAAAGAATTCTTTCCTTCATGGACCTCGTCTCCATCTCCTCTAGGAGTGTTTTGTCCCAGGATGTCTTCCTGGTGTATTGGCTTGGCATGATGGCTTTTCTACAATGTTTATGACATTAAAAATAGAACATATGTAATTTAATATTACATTAAAATATGTTTAAGACTAAAATTTACTTTTGCCAAATGGCTCACTTTACCCCGAAGCATTTGTCTCACTTTACCCCACCCTACACATTTTAGAAAAAACAATCTCTCTTACTACTTCAGGCTAATCTTCAGCTAGCATCATTGCATGGTTTTATATGTTGGAAGTTCAACAACATGTATGATATAAGTTTTTCAACCTAAATCAATTTGCTTTGGCACAAAAGTTGATTAAGTTGACAGCAAGAAAATGTACTTTTACATGCAAAAAATATATTTTTGTGAAATTAACATTCTTAACACAGCATCATGAGGTCTTCTCCTTCATGACCAAGGGTAAATGGGAGGGGCTTGAAAACTTAATGGTCACATGATCATAAATGTGTTCTGTTGCCTAGATATAGAGGGTGTCTCACATTACCCGATGTTTCACTTTACCCTGTTCTCCCCTATTGCCAATACTTTCCATAACAGTCGAAATATAGCAGACAATATGATAATTAAACTCAATGATAAGGTAAGTTATCTCGCTGTGAATTCATTGTATGCTATTGTTACATGTTAACTTTAGACTACTTTAGACTAATACTTTGTCTACTATTATTTTTAGACTGTTAGCAAAACTAACTAGCCTACTTTTGCTAGCGCTCCTTGGTAACGTTAAGTTATTGTTAGCCTGTGCTGACTTAATTTTTGGAATCTTTTTTGTAACTGTTTATAAATAAATGTAATTGCTCGATCCAAATCACTGTATCCCTTGTGCCTGGAACAGATTACAAGACTTTAAAATTTGTTTTAAATGTCGTATCGAAACAATATAATGGGGAAGACTTGCAAGCAAAGCAGCAATGTCCGTATAATGAAGACCTCCTGTACTGTAGTTATTTCCCTAGTTGTCATTGTCTCCAGTATGCCCCAGGCTACATCAATATACGTCATTCATGTGCTCACACAAAGTTTTTGCGTGCTCACACAAATAAGTTTCATGTGCTCACACAAAACTTTCATGTGTGCACACAAAACGTTCATGAAGGTTTCGTGTGAGCACATGAAAGTTTTGCGTGAGCACATGAAACTTAACTTTAGATTTTTTTTGCTCATGTCCCCTTAGGGACTCCGTAGTTTCCCCTCAGTCAGGGACTGATTTGGACAAAAACAAGGGGGTAGGCTTATACCCGGAAGTTGAAACCGCCCTGGGTGGATTCTGAGGCTACCAGGCTATCACCTTACATTAGCATTCCATTCATTTTAGGGGTCAATTTGACAGCAAATAATTTACATCCGAAGTGTTTAAAGACTCTATTTGTCCATTGTTTTTAAAAAGCTACATTACCATGCATCTCACGTTATGATCCTGTAGCAGCTGTTTATGTAAAAATAGGCTAACTACTGCATCATAACTACACAACTTACTGTCACACAGTAGAGAAATTACTGTATAGTCCAGGAGAAGCTCACAGGCAATTGGGGGACGTGGAGGCATACAGTCAAAATTACAATATAATTAATCAGAATACTTACCAAAAGTTGCTCCTGCCCCTACACTCATGGACAACTACTCAAGCTCTTTGTTTCTGCAAGATGCAAGTTTCGAAATGATTCAGATTTCTCTTGGCACGGCTAAGATAAGAATTCCAACTTTCAGAGACGTTGCTCACGTCACATTTATGTCATCATGCTCAGCTTGACACTGCACAGTACGTTCGGCTATCACCGAAAAAGTGCTTCTAATTGACTTAACTTTCTCTCCATGAGAATGAATAGCAAGGTGTCGTCCATCTTGTATACTGTCATTGGACAAAAAGAGAAAGATCGAAGACAATGGAAGAAACACTGTTGCTATAGAAGTGAGGATTTGGGCAAATATTCTCCAGATTTTGTTATACATTAAATATTCAATCTCTCTACAGCCTACATACATAAATTACCTGTATTCATACAGTACTTTTGTAAAAGGCATATGTGAATTCTGTAAATGAAAATGATAGCATATTTGTTTCAACATGCACTGGCCTATGGGCCTATATCTACAAGGTAATTAGGTTTTTATCTGAAACATGGTATGTTATTTCATTTTATTTAATTTAACCTTTATTTAACCAGGTAAGTTGACTAAGATCAATTTCTTATTTACAGCAACAACCTGGAAGCAATTAGGGTAAAGTGTCTTGCCCAAGGACACAACAACATTTGGCTCAGTCGGGAATCGAACTGGCAACCTTCTGACTACAAGTCTGACTCCCTACCCACTGAGCCATCTGCGCACCTAATGTGTTACGTGTCTGTAACATTGTATATTTGTGGCCATTTAATAACTGCAAATCTAAAACTGCCCTTTTCTACTGATATTCAGAATAATCATGAACATTTATGACTAGATTTGCATAAAAATAATGTGTGCCTAAGAATATTGTACAATGCCGGACATCACATACATGATTAATTTGAGGATTTCTTGTCTTTACAGAGAGTATTGGCTGCTGGCAAAAAGCTATCCAGACACTGCAGCTATATAAACAAAGATGACTGATCATGGGGTGTTTTCAAATGGACCAGAGACATCCTATTCAATTACTAATGACTGTGGTGGAGTTCGGTGTAGTGACTATGCTCCGTACTCCGAGTTGCGTGTCTCCTGTTGACAGGGGTTCATCTGCCTGTGTCTTTCCTCTCTGACTTACTCTACATACCTGTCTCTCGAGCCTCTGATTCTTACTGTCATCAAAAATAATCATAATAAAAATAACAATAACAAAAACAAAACAAGGCATCCGTAAACAATGCATCAGTAAATATTGCATCAGTAAACAAGGCATCAGTAAACAAGGCATCTGTAAAAGAAGCATCAGTGAACAAGGCATCAGTAAACAAGGCATTAGTAAACAAGGCATCAGTCAACAGCACCAGTAAACAAGGCATCAATAAAAAAGGCATCAGTAAACAAGGCATCAATAAACAGCACCAGTAAACAAGGCATCAATAAAAAAGGCATCAGTAAACAAAACATCAGTAAACAAGGCATCAGTAAACAAGTCATCAGTTAACAAGCAATCAGTAAAAAAGTCATCGGTAAACATGTCATCAGGCATCAGTAAACAAGGCATCAGTAAACAAAGCATCAGTAAACAAGGCATCAGTAAACAAGTCATCAGTAGCACGTGGTGTTACTGTGACATCTACTGTGGGTGTGTTTTATTGGGTTTGTGTCATTCCACCTGTGTGATGGAATGACACTGCCCCTGCCCGCCATCCAACGCACCCTCAATATCCTGTGCGTGAGGTCCCCCCCGACAACGACCCCCCAGGTGGCAGGGAGAGTTTATGTAGCACTGCGTCCCATGTGTGGGAAAGTTGGTATGCTCCCTCATCCTGGTTTACAGTCCTGGGGGCACGCTTTCGGATCTCCACTGCCTCAGCAATCCAGCGATGGTATTTGTTGCTTTCTGTTCGGATGATCTTGGCCTCCTTCCAGTTCATGATGTGATTTTCCCTTTTGCAGTGGTCTGAGATGGCTGATTTCAGATTCTCCTGCTCTGCCTTTTGCAGTGGTCTGAGATGGCTGATTTCAGATTCTCCTGCTCTGCCTTTTCTTTGATTGCACAGGTGCGCACTCCAGCTGTTTCCTTCTCACACTCTTTTCTGTGTTCGTTCTTGCGTGTACTAAATGATCTGCCTGTTTCCCCAATATATGTTTTATTGCATGACAGGCATGGGATCTCATATATTACGTAACATTTCTTCTCTGGGTCAATCTGGTCCTTAGGATGTACAAGAACCTGGCGCAGTTTTATGTGTGGTTTTACGGGTGTGTTTATTTGGTGTTTACTCATTACCCTTTGGATGCGCTCTGTGATCCCTCTAATGTATGGTAATATGACCAGGCCTCGGCTTTCCCTCTTTTTTGTCATTTTTCTATCTTCTTTCTTATTATTGTTGTCATTGACCTCCCTTTTCCCCTTGTTTATGGCCCAACCTGGGTATTGGCAGTGTGTGAGTGCATTTTTTATGTACTGTTCTTCCTCCTCTCTATCCTTTTTGTCTGTTATATAACTGACCCGATCATATAACGTTCGGACAACTGATAGCTTATGTCTTGGTGGGTGTTCTGATGACCAAAGTAAGTATTGATCTGTGTGTGTTGGTTTTCTGTATACTTGTATTTTTACACTGCCATCATCTGTATGTTGAATTTTCATATCGAGAAATGCAATGGTTCGATCTATCTCCTCTTCGTGTGTGAACTTTATGTTTTCCGTGTTGTCTATTGTATTCAAATGGTCAGTCAGTTCCTGAGTGTGGCCGATCTTTACCTTCTCTAATATGTCGTCCAAATATCTTTTCCAAAGGGACAATCCACATTCTTTGGGGACTGTGTCTATTGCTTTATATTCCAGGTCTTCCATGAAAAACCCACTCATGATGGCCAACAGTGGGTCGCCGATAGCGAATCCCTCTTTTGTTTGTAGATGGTTCCCTTGAATTGGAAATATGTGGATTTTGATACAAAAGTGAGCAACTGGGTTATGTCATCTACGGTTAAGTTTGTACGTTTTTTCAACGTTTTGTCTGCTTGTAGTCGGTTCTGTACTATTTTGAGTGTGACATCAATGGGAGTTTTTGTGAACAATGATACTACGTCATGTGAAATAAATATTTCATCCTTTTCCACTTTGATATTGTTTAATTCTTTTGCCATCTCTTTTGAGTTCTTACAGTGTTGTTTTGTGAGGCCCAACAGAGGTTTTATTAGTTCTACTAATGCTTTTGATAGATTATATGTAACTGAGCCTATGCTGTCCACAACTGGGCGAAGTGGGTTATCTGGTTTATGGATTTTGGGGGTGCCATATATGCATGGTGTGACACTGGCTGTGGGTACTAGATGGTTATATGTATCTTTTTCTATTTTGTCTTCCTCTACTAGTGGTTTTAGTAGAGATTTCGGTTTCTTTTACTTTTCCTCTGTAGGATCCTTTTTCAATATTTCATATGTGTTTTTATCCTCCAGCATTCGTTTTTCGTATTGATCAGTGTCCATTATTACTGTTGTCCTTCCTTTATCCGCAGGTAGAATTTTGATAGATTTGTCTAAAGCTAACGACTGCATGGCCTTCCATTCTTCTTTGTTTATGTTTTTGGGTGGTAATTTGGCTGATTTTAATATCCCTGCTACTTCATTCCGTAACTCTGCTTTTTCCCCCAGACTATTTATATTCTTGCATGCTATTTCTGTCGCTAGTATAAAGTCTTCGTATGGGATTGTTTTGGGGTTATGGCGTAGTTTAGGCCGCGTGACAGCACACTACATTCAGTCTCTGTGAATTTGCGTTTGGATAGTTTGTACCCATTTTTTTCTTATCAGTGTGTCGTTTTGTCTGTCCATCTTTTTGCATGCAATTAATGTTTCTAGTTTTCTGACATGTCGTTGTTTTGTTGCTCCAAATAATTTTTCGTACACACATTTTAGATGTTCCTCCATCGCGTCCTCCATGTTCTTGTTAAGTGGGAACCTTTTTTTAAATTCATTTCTCTTTTCTACTATGTGTGCTGTGATGTTGATTTCTTTGTTTGCCGTGCATCTTATCCTTTTTTTTTAGCAATTAGTAAACAAGTCATCAGTAAATATGGCATCAGTAAACAAGATATCATTAAACAAGGCATCAGTAAACAAGTCATCAGTAAACAAGTCATCAGTAAACAAGGCATCAGTAAACAAGATATCAGTAAACAAAGCATCAGTAAACAAGGCATCAGTAAACAAGGCATCAGTAAACAAGTCATCAGTAAACAAAGCATCAGTAAACAAGGCTTCAGTAAACAAAGCATCAGTAGAAAAGCATCAGTAAACAAGGCATCAGTAAGCAAAGGCATCAGTAAATGGCATCAGTAAACAAGGCATCAGTGAACAAGTCATCAGTAAATATGGCATCAGTAAACAAGGCATCAGTAAACAAGGCATCAGT
>JACXGM010004091.1:0-20515 GCA_016801145.1 Umbra pygmaea | reverse complement strand
AAACAAAGCATCAGTAAACAAAGCATCAGTAAACAAGGCATCAGTAAGCAAAGGCATCAGTAAATGGCATCAGTAAACAAGGCATCAGTGAACAATATATCAGTAAATATGGCATTAGTAAATGGCATCAGTAAACAAAGCATCAGTAAACAAGTCATCAGTAAACAAGGCATCAGTAAACAAGTCATCAGTAAACAAAGCATCAGTAAACAAGGCTTCAGTAAACAAAGCATCAGTAAACAAAGCATCAGTAAACAAAGCATCAGTAAACAAGGCATCAGTAAACAAAGCATCAGTAAACAAAGCATCGGTAAACAAAGCATCAGTAAACAAGGCATCAGTAAACAAGGCATCAGTAAACATTGCTATTAATGGGGAAATGTATTTAGAGCTTTTTAGAGTCACACAGAGTTGTACACTGCATTGTTGTTTTGATAAAAACAGACAGTATGGTCACATTAGGTAATCCGTATAATGTGGTTACTGCCTACTGTTTACATGTACAGTTTTTATATTATATATATATATATAATATACACTCATCTAAAGGATTATTAGGAACACCTATTCAATTTCTCCTTAATGCAATGATCTACTCAACCAATCACATGGCAGTTGCTTCAATGCGTTTAGGGGTGTGGTCCTGGTCAAGACAAGTAAGACAAAGAAGCATGTGGCAGTCCTGTGGGTGAAAATGCCTTGTAGATGCTAGAGGTCAGAGGAGAATGGGCCGACTGCTTCATGCTGATAAAAGGGCAACTTTGACTGAAATAATAACCACTCGTTACAACCGAGGTATGCAGCAAAGCATTTGTGAAGCCACAACACGCACAACCTTGAGGCGGATTGGCTACAACAGCAGAAGACCCCACCGGGTACCACTCATCTCCACTACAAATAGGAAAAATAGGCTACAATTTGCAAGAGCCACAAAAATTGGACAGTTGAAGACTGGAAAAATGTTGCCTGGTCTGACAAGTCTCGATTTCTGTTGAGACATTCAGATGGTAGAGTCAGAATTTGGCGTAAAAAGAATGAGAACGTGGATCCATCATGCCTTGTTACCACTGTGTGGTTTGGGGGATGTTTTCTTGGCACACTTTAGGCCCCTTAGTTCCAATTGTGCATCGTTTAAATGCCACGGCCTACCTGAGCATTGTTTCTGACCATGTCCATCCCTTTATGGCCACCATGTACCCATCCTCTGACGGCTACTTCCAGCAGGATAATGCACCATGTCACAAAGCTCAAATCATTTCAAATTGGTTTCCTGAACATGACAATGAGTTCACTGTACTACAATGGCCCCCACAGTCACCAGATCTCAACCCAATAGAGCATCTTTGGGATGTGATGGAACGGGAGCTTTGTGCTCTGGATGTGCATCCCACAAATCTCCATCAACTGCAAGATGCTATCCTATCAATGTGGGCCAACATTTCTATAGAATGCTTTCAGCACCTTGTTGAATCAATGCCACGTAGAATTAAGGCAGTTCTGAAGGCGAAAGGGGGTCAAACACAGTATTAGTATGGTGTTCCTAATAATCCTTTAGGTGAGTGTATATATATATACATATAATATTATGCTTGCTTCTCTAGCCACCTATTGATATGGTTATTTATAGAGATGGTGGCTATTTTCTTTTGCACGTCTTAGTTTTATTTTGATTATCTTTTACTGCATTGTTGGAGTTGAAACCGGAGCACCAGATTTTCACTGTACGTGCAACAACACCTGCAGTCTTCTGTACATGTGACAATAGATCTTGAAACTTTAGACAAATCCCTAGTTATTTATTAATTCTTAAATTATAGAGAGTTATTTTGTGGTTTAAGCATAGCATCAGTAAACAAGGCATCAGTAATCTACAGTGTAGATTTGAATAGTAGGCACATTTCCCAAAAATTTGTTTTGCAGCCTTAATATCCACCCTAAACACTTCAGAGTTCATCCTGCTGCTTTAGTCAGCAGTCACATGATCAATTAGGGGGGTCTGCATGGAGTAGTTGGCTAAGTAGCTGCATTGCAGGACAGTCTATGTCATGATGGTCATGGGTTTGAGCCTGACCATTAGTTGTCTGACTTTCCCCGGGCCTCATACACAAGGCAGTGCAAATTGAATTGAAATTCAAAAACTAATCAGGGAAAATTAGTGACAGAATGTACATATGTGTTTCATTGACCGATTTATATGTCCCTCGAACAGTGCTGCACTGGTTCTTCTAACCTGGATACATGCCAATATAGATTTTACGGATACTCATTATGGAATACATGCATTCTACAATAACAAACTAATAACATAAACATTTATTCTTTGTATTTTTTGGCTTTATACGACATTATGCATGAAAATCTGTGTCTCAAAAGATTAGTTTTTTTGATTTACTTATTAATCTCTGGATTTTTTTCTATTCCTGGTGGGTCTGCTATGGGTGGTGTAAAGTTGTATAGCACTGCCCTGGATAGACAGGTAAGTAGCCGGATACAATGACCTTATCACTTCACTTTTATGAGACTCCATGCATGCCGGTTGGGTACCTATTCAGTCACAGTTGTATAGTTGATACATATTAAATCCTACCATGTGTGTACTGACTTAAGGCTTCCATATTGAGCTGTGTGAAAAGAATTGGATGGCTTGGTGACACGTGCTTGGAGGAAGAATGTAATCGGTCTTCGAACATCCTGCGCCAGAGAGGGGTTGCTGACATGATATGAGGGATTAAAGGGGAATTGGATGAGGAGAAAAAATAAACAATGGAAAAACAAATCACTGCATCCGTCTAGTGGCTGTAAGTTTATTTTTGTGTGGCATTTCAACATTGCCACTAAAGGCATGTATTAGTTTATTGTAATCTACTGGTGGAACGTACCACTTCATGAAGGTTGGAAATCCCACCCTGTTCACTAGAATAAAGTGGTGAACACATCAATGTTGACATACAATACTACTCAGAGACTACATAACAGGAAATACATATTGACATATGCCCCACCATTCTCTATCTTTAGACATGGCACACCAAGGGAAGTAAAACACCAAATGATAAACCAGTGTCAGTGTCAAAGTTATCAATCCAAATTTACCTCTGTTATAGAATTAAATACAAACAAGTAGAATGGATGGAACTGGCAAATACAACTTGAATGGTGCCGCTATAGTCACTAAATTTCTACGCATTCTTTTGCAGCATGATCCAGAGGATTCCTGTGGACAATAACAAAACAGGCACATGACATTCCAACCATTGACAACAAAGGGATGGATGAAAGTCCTCGACAGACTATTAGCTGCTGGCTAAAGTCCTGCAGACAGTGCAGCTACAGTATAAACAATAATGACTGACCATGGGGTGTTTTCAAATGGACCAGAGATCCTATTAAAATACTAATGACTGTGGTGGAGTTTGGTGTCGTGACTAAGCTCCCGATCCTGAAATCTGGAGATGATTAGGTTGCCATGATGGTATGAGGGCCAGAATGAAAATGTAGCCATGACAACACTAAGGTTGACACCCCTACTTTTACAAATAGTGCAATGGGATCTTTAATGACCAGAGTCAGGACACCCGTTTAACATCCCATCCAAAAGGCAGCATCCAACAGAGGGCAGATGTCCCCTTCACTGCCCTGCGGCATTGGGAATGATCTTTAGACCAGAGTGAAAAGTGCCGCCTACTGGCCCTCTAATTTCCAACAGCACTTCCAGCAGCAGTCTCTCATCAAGGGGACTGACCAGGCCCAACCCTGCTCGGCTTTAGAAGCAAACCAGCAGTGGAATACAGGGAGCTGTTGCTGGCAAGTTGGAAGTTTGGGTAAAAAATACATAGTAGATTCAGAGTAATCAGCTGTGATGCATGTGAACAAACAAACGCACGCATGAACTGACAGGGACTATTCCAATATCTACCCTCTGTTTTCATTGATAGGGGACACTAGACAGCAGCCTAATGCGGTGAAATCATGATGTGTCCAGGCCCTGCATGTAGGAATAACTAAATGCTGTAAATTAACACATCCATACAGTACAGAGCCAAAATGACAATCAGGATTGTAATTTATTTTTTAAGTTTTAACCTCACAGCACAAAATAAGGACACAAGTGATATGAAAAAAAGATATGAAAAAATACAAACTCCTAAGAAAATTCACAATTAAGTAATTCAAAGCAATCAGATAAAATTGGTATAATGATAAATTGTCTATTAACATCCACACAAACAAGCCTCAACCGTTATTAAATTTAAAAAGGCAACAAAATTCAACATTTTTTAAGTTTAACGATTGGACCCAACATTATTTTGACGATATACAACAGAGTCAAAAGGACAATTTATCTTGAATTGTCTAAAATTACAAATATTTACATCAACAAACAAAACAGAAATTCAAGCATCCTTGTGTTTAAATAAATAAATAAAATGCATAGCACAAAAACAAAACAAAAAGAGAAGCACAACATAACCACAACACTTCATGAAAAAAGAAAAGAAAATGCTGAAACAAAGAATTTTCAGATGTAGCATCCTGAAACACAGAACTGTAGATACGTACTGAGAAAAATCACATTGTCTTCAGAAAGGGTATATTGTTTTCAATATAATATTTCTATTTACATTTTTTTATACTCAATTATTTACACAACAGAAGGCGTTAGATGGGGGATATAGAGAAGATTAGGAATAAATCAGATTTAGATTTTTATAGAACAATGTGACTTGTAAACATTCTACCTAAGAATTTCCTGGGTATTATTGGTTAAGTATACTTTTGAAAATGTCCTAATAAGGCAAAGATTTTGAATAAACTTCTATATACAGGAAATGGACAAAATGAAGGAAACACTGAATAAATGGATGATACGAAGCATTAAGCCGAAGCTTCCACACAGGTGAGAGGGAAATTCCTCTTTTCAGCATAGGGAAATGCAGGGCAGTCACTTATCACATCTTTTTTGTTTACTCTGACTGGAAGAAAATCATATTAGTCTTTGTTATGGTAGTAATTGTTGTGGTATATTTTTAAATAATTTCTGCAACAATGACTACTTGTTTATTTTTTATTCTACAACCATCTTGTCAGTGTTTCTGTTGTGTTCATTTCACCGTGGTGCTGCGCCATGGCAAAAATACTACGAAAAAACAATCTAGAAATAATAAATTTTTAGACAAATGAATTGCATTTGCTTTTCACCTAGATAATTTTTCAGGTTATGACACTGTTCTTAATGTTATTGACCTCTTGTTCTATTATCTGCATGCTCAGAAATTCAGAGCGCTCTGTCCTTTTATCCAGTCAGTCCGGTCATGGATAGAAGTGCTGCTGCTCATGTTGAAGTTACGTCACACTTTTGAGTCAGTTTTCACCTGATAGCAAAAACACTAGCTAACTAACTACTGCCGTGGCTGTTAAGTTATCTAGTGTAGCAGATGACGAAATTAGACGGGAGAAAGTTAAAAAGTGCAATAATGAATGTGTTTATAACGATAGGCGGTTGACGCTCACTATCTTTAAACAAATTGTATTGAGATGCTTAGTTAATCTACCATCAGGTGCCTCCCACTGGGAAGGAAAAAAGCTGCAGTTTTATTAATATGTTCTAGGTAGCTAACATTTTCTTAATACAATAATTATTTCAAATAGGATAGCAGTGTAACAGAATTATATACCTTGTATTGGCCCTATTAAAAAGTCTACTTGCTAAACCAATGATGGTACTGCACTCCATACATGATGGATATGATCAACATAGCTAATGTCAGGGTGACGGAAGCACTTCCATTTATTACATTTTTCATAGAAAAATGTTCCTATAGGACTCATATTAGATTAAAAAGATTTTAAAAAGCTATTTTTAAGAAATCCGTTTGGACTTTTCTCATAGGATTTACACACGAACCAATCTGGTAGAATTCTCTTAAGGGATCATTTTATATGGTTGATGTGGTTCCAAATGAGGCTTAGAACATTCAAAATGACTGTGTAGGGCAACTGTGGAGGTAAATCTACATTGTAATAAAAACAACACTGCCTCTCACTCTGGTACATTCCGTAGTGCCACTGCAGCATTTCGCACCACATCGTTTCCTCCTGCTATGGCCAACACAACGACCTTTTGGCTCATAGGCTTGTGTCAGTTCCTTTTGTACTTTGTCTATTGCTGGCTGCCCCTACTCACCAAGTCAAATTCTGTTTGCAGTAATGTACTTCATGACAAAAAATGTTTCGATTTATGTTGGTGTTTCCTTTATTTTGTACGTTACTTGTAAGTAATACTTCTAGCATTTGTAGGAGGCATTTCGAGCTTTCAATCTGCTTCACTACACCTACCCTGTTCAGAAATGGACATCCCACTGTCACTGAGTAATAGATCCATAATTATCATTCAATTGAGACGACACTCGTGGTTTTGTGAGAGGAGAAACAAGTCACTGATCAAAGGTCCGGCTAGCACACTGCTATACCATGCTACACGACGCGCCCATTCCCAGTAATAGTGTTGGGTTATCAGCGTTATCCAGGGTTTGCTATAAGATCTCCTCCACACCGTGGGCGAAGATCATGACCAGCCCTGGTTCTAGGATCATGTCCTCCCCCATGTGTTGGTTCTCACAGGCCATCACCACCACCGCCTGTTTCCCCGGGATCCGCTTGGCCACGTAGTTCTCGTAGTAGCGACGGTTCATCTGCCGCGTCTCCAGGGTGGCCAGGCCGGCGGGCCAGTTCCTCTCGTGGGCGTTCTCGATCAGGTCGTTGACGATGGACAGAGGGCAGCCACTGTCGATGAGCGAACGCTTGATGACCGCCTGGAGAACTGCGTCTGGTGTGGAGATCATCCCCCCCCAGCGCGTCACCCGTGCAGGTTGAAGGGAGTTCACCCATCTGTACGGCAGGAGAAGTACAAGTGAGAGTTTTTGTAGTTTTATTATAGTATCACTCGATTGTGTAACTGTTTACCTGTACAGACCTGTATATATTAGGCTAGTTTTCCTAGTGACACCATGGACAGTGTACAAGTCACTATAGTTAATTTAACTGCACCTTAAGCATAACAAAACTCATTCTGTGGTGTACTGTTATCATGTACACATCTGCATATACCTGTCTCCTTTTAGATATTATTGTTTACTCATTTACTGTACATTAAATGTTTATTTCTACTACCACTGCATTGATTGCTCCATGCATGCAATGTGTTTCTGTGCATGTGAGAAACAATATACCTAAATGATTTTTGCACATCCAAGCAAAATCTAAAACACAATAAATAGATGAGGCTTGTTACACTGGTAATATGGGTATGGACAAAAGAATATAAACTCACTCGAGGATCTCGTTGTACTCAATGCTCTCCTCCAAGTTCTGCATATTAGGGTTGGCGCTGCGTATGGCTCTAATGTAAGCTTTTAGTAGCTGGATATCACGTTTCTAACCGAAAAGACAGACACACATCAGATCGCTCTGAGATCTCTCTGATGACCTCTGAGGAACAGGGCACTAATGGATTTCAATGCATTCATGTATGTATGTACGTAACCCGTGCGCGTGTGTGCTGACCTGCTCGCCGAGCTGATGTTTGTGCTCCGCAGCGTTCTTCTCCAGCTCAGAGATCTTGGTCTGCTGCTGCTGAACAACGCCACGCAGATGTTTGATACAGTTGTGGCTGCACATCTCATCTTTTGGCATCTCCAGCCTGTGGAGAAGTTAGGACATTGTGTAACTGAAGCTATTTGGTCACTAGAGACAAGACAAAACACGGACACCTTCTAATGTGGGCAGAGGCTATGCTTGGTAAAGTGCATGGAGCTATTTCCTGCTGGTTTGACCCTATCCAGGATTATCTTTAGACTGTGTTCCCCGGTCTTGGTCTCCAGTATCTGCACTGATATAGTTCATTCAAAGTCTGGGGATGTTTATTTGATCTGATTTTATACCCAGTTGCATGTTAGGAGGACCTGAGCCCTTGAACCACACTAGGGCTAGGTGACGTGCAGCACAGTGAGCTGGCTAGAATGACAAACAGCCTCATATGGTGTTTCCCTTTTTGCTATGGGCCATAGCCTTATTTTCTTTACAAAATATGTGGTAGACTAGTGAAATAATGCCAGAGAACAATGACAATGTATTGTAGAATAAGCGTGCATATGAGTGCATAAGCAGCACAAAATCTGCCATATCTTATTTACCCAATTTTATTTCTGCCTTTTGATGATTAAAAATGTATTTCTGTGCAATAGGGTTCAATTTCAATTTTTTGCAAATAGGCTATAGCAGAGCTGCCCAACCCTATTCCTGGAGATCTGACACCCTGTAAGTTCTCTCCAACCCTTGTTTTGGGCAAAATATTTTAGCTTTTCTTCAGCTAATTATTAGAATCACGTGTGCTAAATTAGGGTTGAAGTGAAAACTTACAGAATGGTAGATCTCCAGGAACAGAGTTGGGCAGCCCTGGGCTATAGCCTAATATTGGGAAAGGGATACAGAAAACATTGCAAAAGAAGACTGCAAGATGGTAGATGTCATAGGATATCATGTTGGGTTTTGTCACAGACAACAGTATTTACAAGAGCTATAAAAACCAAATGTATAGTACAGTATACATTTACGATAAAGGAAACCAGTGTTTGCATATCGAAGTAACACATGTTAAATCTAATTAGGCTCAGGAAGATTTGAGGGATTTTCTTCCCCACATGAAAACATTTTTTTCCTCTTGTTTCAAATGAATCAAAACGCAGTTCAAGACAGTGACTGAAACCGTCGGATAGGCAAAAAAAAAAAAAGGCCCGAATAATATGCAGATTTACTAAATAATTTATAAGGCTACTAAACTATCCCTATTTATTAGATAAGCGTAATAATTTTATACACTTTAAGAGTGTCTCCTGTATATTGATAGTTTAGCGATGACGTCATGGTGTCAAACTCAAGGTTTTATTATTTATAATGTATTTATTATAACAACTCACTGTATTTTCCTATTTGCCATGCAAAAGAACAATGCTGAAATGTAAACTTGTACAATACACTATAAGCCCCTTTTCAGCACACACTCAAGTCCTTGCCAAAACTGTTCACACAATGCTGATTAAGTCTATCACCACCAGGTCAATCGCTCGGTATTTGTCAGTAAACAGTTTTTAAATTTGGTGTCTGTGGTGACATTCCTATGCTGGAGCACCAGTAGCGATGCGTTTTACGTCACCAAGCAATGATTGGTTTACCATTTCTGATGCTCCAGATGCATTCGGATAAAGGATTACAGTCCAAAAAAGAAAACAATCTATGCATAGGTCAATGACCCACCACCTAAATAGTCATGCTGGACGATGTTGCTGGAAGCGTAGTGCTAACCACAGCGTCTCCAGACTCTTTCACGTTTGTCACGTGCTCAGTGGGAACCTGCTCTCATCTGTGAAGAAAATAGGACGCCAACGGATGATCTGACAATTCTGGTATTCTCTGGAAAAAGCTAATCGAGATAAATGGTGCTGGCTGTGAGACACAGCGAACCTTGCGACAGCAGGTATGGATGTGCCATCTTGGAGGACTTGGACTACCTGTGCAACCTGAATGGGCTGCAGATACTGGCTCATGGTACCTGTTGTAACAAGGACACTAACAAAATGCAACACTGAAGAAGAATCAGTCAGGAAAGATGAGGAGAGAGTAAATGTCTGTGGCCACCACCTGCAAAACCATTCCCTTTTTTTAGGTTTGTCTTGCTGTGGCCTCCAGTGCACCCGTTGACACTAATTTGCACCAAAACAGGTGACATTGACTCACAATCGCTTATGCTTCCTAACTGGACAGATATACATCCCTGAAGTTTAACTGACTTGGTGTTACACTGTGATCATTGCGTGTTCCCTTTTTTTGAGCAGTGTATATAGTTGAACAAATAATGTCTTTAAAAGGAACAGCACTCTTCGAATCTCCAAAAGAGGACAGTCCGCCCTCCAGAGCCTGGCTCCTCTCTAGGTTTCATCTTATTTTGTTCCTCCCTAATCACTGTACTTATTATATCTTACATTTAAATTATTGTCATTTAGAAGACGCTCTTATCTAGAGCGAATTAAACTAAGTACAGGGACATCGCTTGGATCAATTTAGGGTAAAGGACACATCGTTTGTACATTTACCTTAATTAATACAAGAAAACAAGCTTGAGACCAGAGTCTCTTTTACAGTTGTGCCATGTGAATCAATAATATAAAAACAGCAGCCAAAGAAACTAAAACAGAATAAAAATAAAACGGATTAGAACCGGCAACCTTACGACTACAAGTCTGACTCCCCAGCGAATCAAACCGCATTGCCAGGTTTCTCCTTCTGGTCTGCTCAGTAGCGTAAAACTCACCCACAGCCGTCCTCACAGTTGACAGGCCTTTTGGGATTGTGCTCGCAGTCTTTCAGATGAGATTGCAGTTGATCAAGCCGCAATGTGGCCGTGCAGCCGAAGCCGGCGTTGTCACATGTGATCTGGAGTTTGGAGAGCATGTTTCGCATGATGCGGGGTACTGGTCGGAGGTGCGCCAGCGTCACCACGGTCCGGTCCACAGGACAGATCTGCTGCTGGTTAAACCACTGTGTGATACAGGCGTTGCAGAAGGCATGCTCACAGTGCGGGGCCTAAACGTGAAAAAGAAAAATAATCATTTTAAAGATGGACAATGGTAATGAAACGTAGGCGAAGATGGTATGTTTTATACGAAACAGGCCATAATAAAACTGGTAGAAAGGTCTTCATCACATGGATTGGGCGACTGGCTAGGTAGAAAGGTGTTTTAGATGAAGAAAGGGGGTAAAGTAGTTGGCTAACCTGCACCGGCTCCTCTAGAACCATGCTACATATGGGACACAGGAGGTCTTCATCCACCTCCCCTTGGAACCTGGTGACGTCGTACCCCATGGCACATCACTGAGGCACAGGCCTCTGCACAACACCAGTAGGTTAGGAGTCAATGCCCGGAGGAAATCAATTTCACACAATATCTACAATAGCACTGGAGCAAACTGAACATACCTTTTCCTGTACAACAAACATTTACAAGGTCAGACCTTGTTCCTACCATGCATTGCTTACTGTATTTAATCACTCTAACAAAAAAAGGAGGAAACAACGATGAAAAAGTAGTAACATTACCTCACTCACAAATGTCCCTAACGTCTTCCATTCAGCAGGACTGATAACGGAGGGGTGTGGATGTGAACTGTATGGGGAGACCAACATAGACACTTGAGTACTAGGCCTAACTATCCTGGCATGAACTTTGCAATTGCAAAAATAAACAATGAGACACAAGGGGTTGTAGTATGTTTTGGATACCAAAACGAATTTAAAGGTTTGTTGGGTGGGATTGTTTTAAGGACTCTTAATTTTTTTTTATATCATTTACATTTTATAAATTGTTTTATCTACCCATATTGTCTTTTCTCTTTAAATTGTGTTTTTAATGTCGTGTTCAGCACTTTGAGATGCATTTTTTGTACAAATAGTGCTCTATAAATAAAGTATGATTGACTGATTGATTGTCGAGTCAGTTACAATACCATCTGAAGTGCATGACAATGAGAGAAGCCATGATTAGCTAAACCATCATCGTAACAAGTAGAGCTGTGGCAGCAGCACTGATTACTGTACATCTTGTAACCAGGTGTCTGACATACTGGGATGAATTTGTATCAGCATAGCATTTCACCTGACACAGTATTCAGATTAACACGAACTGTACGGTAATCACCGTTAACTAGCTAATACTGTGGCCAGTAGCCTAATCCCAAAATGAATTTACCGTTTCACATGGAATTGTTGACTGTCTTGTGATCTGACCTGTATGCCAATCCAAATGTCTGGCCTCTCACATTTGAATGACAAGCTGATTCATTTGACCAATCAGATCACAGCTCTCTTTAGACAACTGATATTTTCAGAGCTGATCTGATTGACCAATTTGTCAGCTAATAAACGTTTTGAATCGGATTGACTGTGTAAACTCAGTCTAATTGAAACTGGTGACCTATTTTCCAATAGAGCGGCAGCAATGTAACGCAGACTGGTGATGGATAAGGGAGTAAACTATAAGAATTCTAAAATAAATACAACAGACTGTGGCTTTAATGAAATGTGATATATTAATCGGATTAGAACTAGCCAGTTAGTTGAATAAGTGACAATATTAACTCAAGCCAACAACGTTAAATGGCTGTGAGAACAGGAGCTATGAATGAACCGCACTGCTGCAGTCTGGCATTCCTTTTACAAGATAACTAGCTGCCAACGTTGGTTAGTTAACACGTTGCCACCGGAGTCAATGTTAGTTTCCTAGTCCAGAAAACGCCAAACTAGCTTGCTAAATCGAACACAGTATCAATAATGCTGGATACAAAACTCCAGGTAGCTATAAAACTGTTGGCTATATCAGCTCAGGATATATTGCTTTAGATAAACAGCTAGCTAGGTAGCTAGCTAGACAACTACAAAAACGTTACATCTGTCTGTAAACCTAGCAAGGAAGCAAATAAAATATTCAGTTTATAAATAAATACATACCTGTTGAGGGGGCATGCCAAATTGTTGCGAGAATTTCCTTAATTCCTCAGATAAATATCTTTGCTGATTAGCTAGCTAGTTAGCCTTCCCCAGCCACATAAACTAGCCTAGCTGGTTTAGCACACAAGCCACGCCTACTGTTAGCTATATAAATTGTGCTACGCCACCTAGTGGTGCAACGCAACTAGAAGGCAGGTCTCAACTGATGCTTTAAAATATTAGATAAACTTGCTATGTTTCAAAGGTTTCTAACATAGATTTGACAAAATAAATACATTGGGCTCCAAAATTAATGGCACCCCTGACTGGCAATGCACAAACGAACTGTAAAAAATATAAACAACACAATTATAGAGAATAACTCAAACTACCAATGTGAGAAATACTGTAATTTATTAATGTTTCAATGGAACCAACCAAAATCATTTATTGATTCAACGAGAAATATCAAATCAAATTTTCACAATCAATGGTATCCTTAAAGATTATATATATTATATAACATGTACCAAAATTAAGACAGGAATGAAATTCCATTTATTTAAGTTAATCTAAGTCTTAAGGAACTACAGTGCATTCCAAACTATTATACAAATTATATTTTACACTGATTACCCTAAATAGTCGATGCAAATGACAGTCACTATAATTTTCAAGTCACTAACCGTTAGGGTATAAGTCGAATTTCATTGCCCAATGAAAACAGTATTTTTTTCAACAATAAAAAACTCAAAATGCACTGTTACAAATTATTATGCACAACAGAGTTTCAAAATATTTTATAGGTTGTAAAGAACTGAAAATGTCAATTTGTTGAATTTGCAGCATTAGGTCATATTTAATGAAATCACAAGCTATTTCAATCAAACACATTTTAACAGGGCAAATTACATGTTAACAAAGGACCCCTTATTTGATATCACCGTCACAATTTTTGCATCCATTGAACTTGTGAGTTTATGGAGAGTTTCTTCTTGGATTTCTTTGCAGGATGTCAGAATACCCTCCCAGAGCTGCTGTTTTGATGCAAACTGCCTCCCACCCTCATAGATCTTTTGCTTGAGGATGCTCCAAAGGTTCTCAATAGGGTTGAGGTCAGGGGAGGATGGGGGCCACACCAAGAGTTTCTCTCCTTTTATGCCCATAGCAGCCAATGACACAGAGGTATTCTTTGCAGCATGAGATGGTGCATTGTCATTAGAGGTCGGCTAATTAATCGGACTGGCCGAATAATTATGGCCGATTATGATTTTTCAAAATAATTATTGATCTGCATTTTTGCATGCTGATTATGGCCGATAATTTTTTTGGAGAGAAACCACTTCCTCTAGTGTTACAATTAGATAGCAAATCAGGTGGAAACTGCGTGCAGCCAGCCCATCTATCGTGAGCTACAGTCCACCTTTCCCAAGCCGCAGCATCAAGTCTGGATGAAGTTGTGATTGCAGAGAAGCCATGATAAGTTTGTAGCTAGCATGAAAGGGGATCAATTAAAATCAGTTGCATATAATCACTTGTTAGCGACACATGGTTAATATTAGTCTAGAATAGTAGGTAGAGGTTCACTGCTTTCGTTCCAACAGAACTGTTCCAATTTTTTTATCAACCAAAACTGATATATTTGAGATTTGAAACTATTTTGTCTATTATATTAAGAAATTATTTTAAAAATGTGTTCTTTCAGTATTGTGTTAATGTTATTATTTCCCCCAATAATCCCCATTTATGCATCAATCTCTTTTTCTCTCCACTCTCTTTCCAGAACATTCTACAACTGGTAATGTCCAGTTGCCAGACAATCTGCCCCCAACATCCCTTCCCCTCCCCTCCTCCCAAAAATCACTCGATGTACGTCTATTTCTCACTTCCCTTATCAACTGACCCCTGACACTTGGCTCTTTCCTCTGGCTTCAAGATGGCCAAAGTCCTTCCTTGAGAAACCAACAATTTTTCATTCTACATATATTTGAACCCTTTTAACTTAGAAATTGGACTGGTATCCATTGTCTTTCCAAAACACTTAAGAATGCTCTCTTTTAAAGTGATCTCCTCAACCCAAATGAGTCAGTTTGAAGACAACTAGTATAGGCAACTCACAGCAGACTTGTCCTTGGCAAGTTCTAGAGGCTCTGGAAAGTAACTGGTGGGATGTGTCTGTCCTCTGAAACACATCGTAGGTTGCTCCAGTCCTTAACAGACTGCACGCTGAACCAGGAAATATAGACTGAAATATTTGCACACTGGAGGAAACGCAGTCTCCGACTTATTGAGGTTTTAGCATAGTAAATAATAAAAAAATATGGAACTGCACATGCCAATACAAACCCATTGTTGGTAACATGTTACATGTAATGAATGTAGATTTTATGTAAAAACATAGTAAATAAATGTATTTATATCATAGCAGTTACAATTAGTTACAATGTAAATACTATCCAATTGTGGTTTAGCAAATCTATGAAGGGATGGTGTAGGGTGCTCTTCACTGCATAGTGTATGTGGCAAGTTTTGCAATACCCTATGTCACTGAACTACAAATACATTATAATTAAAAGTAACTGCTAAGTAATCAATACAATAATTACTCAAGTTCATTCAAAACATAAAGTATATTGAAATGACATCTCAATTATATTTTTGGCCCCAAAACTGAATAAACTAAAGCCTATTATTGAATCTGCTGTGCCACCTGAAACACAGTTAGTGATATCCTGTAAATAACAGCGGATACCTCAGTGACAAGTGTCACTTCCTGTGAATGTTTAACAGGAAGTAAACAAGAAATATCTTTAGTTTCTTACTTTGTATAACGTTATGCTCTGTTTTTCTCTAAATCTAACCTTGATGGACCTGTATCTGGAGCTACATCGGGCTCTGGACTTTGAGGTGTGGTCATGCACTGATTTTTGGCCGCTCTGCATTTCATCTGTGCTGCTCGCACCTTCTCACGCTTGCCTCTCTTTTCTCAGTCATCTAGTTTTGTAATTGACAGCTTTTTCTCAGTGTCTCTGTCCTTTCTCCATTTTGCTTTCTCTTTTTTTATTTTCTTCTCGTCTCTCAGGATCTCTACGCTGTCTGTATAGACTGTAGACCTCTATATTACTGGACGTAGCATCTGGTTCGGCAAAGTGATGCAAATGTGGAAGTGCCTTAAACCTGCATTCTCTGAATTCCACCGGGGGGCGACACGTGTGGTTGCAAAAGAGGTCTGTTTCTGTAGAAGTCTATGAGAAAGTGACCCATTTCTCACATGATTTATTAGGCGATAAAGCAGGGGGTGTTTTAGGGAGTGGCTATGGTGTGATTGACATTGACTGTGCCATTGAAAGTTAGTAACGTAACGTAGAGTGTAAGCAGTGTTGCCATCTCTCAGCTAACGTCACAGTCAGATACGGCCTCTCGTCTAAAATCGTCACATCCGCAACCAAGATCGGCAAACAAGAACGGCAAACTCGATGACTCAAATCAGATCTCCACAAACCAATGGGTTTGCTCCATGCTCCATCCAGTAATATATACAGTCTATGGTATAGATGTTGTCTACAGAAAGAGGCATCCTAACAATTATACAAAATACTAATGTAAATCACTTTTTCATGTAGATTATATATTAATGTACACAAAAGTATATACTTTCATCAACCCTGTTACTGTAGAATGGTAACAGGGTTGACAGTAACAGGGTTGACAAAAATCTTCATTGGCGGCCATTACTAGCCATGTGCTAAAGGCCATGACACCACAGGGTATGCATTTAAGGAGAGGCTCAAATTATTAAAAATTTCAAAAAAATAACTTTTTAATGTATGCTTTTGTGGTAACGGGACTGACACATTGATCTTGTCCCCCTCTATCAGAGATTAAATATCTCAAAGAAAATGTATTAAAAGAAGATGAAACTTACTTGTTTGTTCAACCATCAACTTTATAAGGACAGAGGATTGCACTTCCTGTAAAATATGCTAATTACGAAGCGGGCCATTATGTCGAAGGGGTGTTTTCATTAAAAGTAACAGGGTTGATGGCAACCTGGGGACGCGACTAAAATTGGTTTTTTCAACATTTTACACATTAAGAATAATTCCTATTCATGATTATTGAAACAACACTTCAGGCTTTATAATAATTTAAACGTGCAATATGTAATTTTTGGCCACCAGGGGGCTCTTAATCAAAACAATAGCAAAAGATGTACTTGGATGACGTCGGGAGTTTGCGTGGGATCATGGGTTTTGTTATCGTCGTCAATGACAACCTTCCAATCTAGCGTCTCCGGCAGAAAAAATGTTCACTGACAAAATAATGTATTGTTAAAAATATTATAACTTTATTCACGTTATGTTTGGCGGCTCCCTGGAACTTAGAGCAACTATATTATGACGTCATTGACGGGCGACAATAAGAAACGTCCCGTGTCTTCAAATTAAATTACAAATTTCTCTGGATTTGAAAGTTGGTGGAAACATTTAGGATGATGTAAGTACACAACTAAGAAATATATATAATATATGTATAGTGATGTTTTCTTTCAATGCAAAGTATGTATTTTGTTATTGTTTTGATTGATATTACATATTGTACCTTTAAGTTTTTATAGCAAAGTTTTGCACTTTTGGCCTCCATAGGTAGCTAGTAGGAGTAAAAAAATCTTACTCAGGGACAGGTCGTTTTTTTAAATCTGTCAAGATTCTTAGTACAAAAAGTGTTTAAAACTATTTAAAACAAAATAAAAAAAATATCCATATGTTTTTGTTTATGAGGGATATCATAGAAACTGAATTCAAAAATGTTTAGTTGTTTTATTGTTTATTCATATTTACAGAGCAGCTTTGTTTAGAGGGACACAAAACGGCACATTTTCGTATAATGACCCTGCTGCAAATGAGAATAAATTCTCAGTCAACTTGCCTGGTAAAATAAAGATAAACTGGCTAAAGAACATTGCCTCCACAGGAAACCTGAGCAGGAAAAAAACCTGGACTTGTTAAAATATGAGACAATTTAATTGGTATAAGTAATATGGGGAATCGTACACCTAACCTTTCCAAGGCTAAGGTAGTTCATACTACATTTTCATAACAGATAACCCCCCTCAGAGCTAAATAGAAAGTAAAATAAAATGCACATAGTGTGTGCAATGAACCATGAGGGTGGGCTGACTGAGGTTCAACAGTTTTTTCTAACTTGTCTTTCACTGTGATAGACTCACTATATTATCCTATTAGGATTCATCACACAGTGTTTGAAACAATAGCCCTATCTACAAAAAGGTTAATTCTTTTTTGTTGTGGAAATTCAATCAATTCCTTCCTTGTTATCCTACGTTGTTGAATCGTCCACGCATTACTGATCTGATGACAGTGCAGTTGGCCAGTTATATTGCAAATGACGTTAGCAACAATTCTCACGTGCCTCGAGCAGGGGCAATCAATCCACTCCTGCTGCATTGGAAGTAACCTACAATGCGAGTCAATTGAGGTAATCAAAAGCTTTGCGGCCTCTCTTATCTGTATGATCAACACTCGGCTGAAAGTTAACGTCTCTAAGGCAGAAAAACAAAAGCAATTTCCCCACAGGGTCTTCAGACTTCTGATCATCAGTAAAACAGAAGATGTATTTTAGAACTGGGGAAAATAAGGAACCCATGTGAGTAGCCTTTAGGCCAAATGATGTGTCCGATTGTGTATGATTCACGTGGGTTACACTAAAAGTTAAGGCAGTTTAGCAGCATTACAACTTGTTGACAGATTCAGTTTCGCTGATTATAACGAACTTGAAGCATTGATAAGGTTCTCAATTCTTACATTCACGGTGAGGACTTAACTTGAATTTTGAGGACATAGCCAGGATTACAGCCACTCTTTTTATTCCTTTATGCAGTTATTTCTAAGATGTCATTTCTACTGACATGGTTATTTACCTGCCTGCAACTGCTGGATTTCGGGACAGGGGCTCGAGCCCCTCAACCGTCTATTAGCAGCACGTTGACATGGAATGCAACTGACCGGATGTCCAATGGAAGTAGACAATCGGAATACACACCTGAACTTTTAGATGAGGCTTTTGAGGAGCAGGTAAGGGGAAGAGGCATTGTCTCTGTCTAAAATATCTGAATTTGACCTCAATACATTTGGGATCCCAAAATATTTCACAGGAATTATAAGTCAGTGTTGGTGGGTGCTTCAACAAATCACAAAAACAAACGTACTGTTTCAATAAATTGACAATCCTGTTCACTGCCCCTGTAAAACTACACAGTTAAAACAGTTGTTTATTATAGTAACCGTTTCATAATGGGTATTTGCGAATATTAATGATTAAACTTTTATAATTGCAGATATCCTTTTAAAATTGTCGACAATTCTCCCTTCCCCAGGTGTACTACCTGCAGAGGCTGTTTAATCAGTATGGAGAAAACGAAACCTTGTCATATAAGGGCCTGCAAAAGTTATTGGGAAGTTTGGGATTAGGGGAGGTCAGTGTGTTGGAGATCAGCGACCAAGGTTTGAGGCACAAGCAAAATACTCTGACACCACATCACATTTCTCACATACAATCTAACGACGGTGACTATGAGGGAACAGACCGGCCCGGTGCTAGTAGGCCTATACAATCACCCTCTGCAAACGCAGCCAGGTAAGATACCGATATTACAGATGATCTGATTCCAGAATAGTTATATGTGAGATACATGACGTAGACACATTTAAATTAATATTTGGGCATTCCTTTTCATCATGTTCTGAAATCATAACTCAATAATGGAACGAAACCGCTGACAGCACGCCACAGCCTGGTGATTTGGAGCTGGCTGGGACTGGCTCTAACGAGGGCAGCGTGGATCGTGTGATAAAGGCAGACGTCCGTCAGTGGTCCTCCCAAATCGCACACTCTAAACCTGTTCAAGAAGTGTATGACTCCTCTATGTCAAATCACCCTACACAGCAGCATCTACATGGAAATGTGAGTAGTTTATAACAAAACCTCTGAAATCTGATACATGGCTAAATAATTTTATTTCATGTACTCTTGGTTCTTATTTATCGTTATGGCATGGCTCGTGAATTGGCCTCCAACTGCCTTCACAGAGAGAAAAATACTGTCCACTGGTAGTGATAGTGGACATAAATAACAGGCCTTATTGGGAAGTACATGAATGGCCCCATTGTCAGAATCCTTGTAGGATGAATGCAGTTATTGTTGTTAGTTTTGGAAAACAATGTCTACTAAATAACTAAGATGTGAGTACATTCACCGGCCACTTCATTAGGTACACCTTCTTAGTACTGGGTTGGAACCCCTTTTTCAACAAGATGCTGCAAACATTCCTCAGAGGTTTTGGTCCATATTGACATTATTACATCACCCAATTGCTGCAGATTTGTCGGCTGTACATACATGATGCGAATCTCCCGTTCCACCACATCCCAAAGTTGTTTGATTGGATTGAGATCTGGTGACTGTGGAGGCCATTTCAGTACAGTGAACTCATTGTCTTGTTCATGAAACCATTTTGAGATTTTGTGAGCTTTGTGACATATAGCCAATGGGTACATTAAGGGTCTGCGTTGCTTAGTGGGCTAAATTGCTGAGTTGCAGGACAGTCAAAGTCGTGGTTCAAGCCTGACTATACTCAGCTTTGCCCAGACCTCCAGAACAAAGCAGCACAAATTGGCATAGCAGTGCCTGGGATTTGGGTTAGATAAGTTGAACTATCTCGCTTGCCACGTCGCTCTCCAGCGGCTCCTTGTGTGCAGATTAGGGATGGGACGGTATGAAAATTTCATATCACGATTATAGTGACCAAAGTTATCACGGTTATCAATATTATCACGGTTTTGGTAAAATGAGATGGAAATGTAAAAAAACGGATACACGCACACTGAAAACATTTCAACAAATTTTATACTTGGAAATCAACAAACTACAAATACATTTAGCAGCTCTAAGCACTTT